>JACXGK010008898.1:0-21160 GCA_016801125.1 Novumbra hubbsi | reverse complement strand
GTACAATGGGGTTCCCTATTGGTAATACGGCCCTGACCTCCCCTTGTGTACAATGGGGTTCCCTATTGGTAATACGGCACTGACCTCCCCTTGTGTACGATTGTCATTGGTGGATGATGATGAAAGACAGGAAGATTCATTACTAATTTACTAAACATGTGCTGTAGGTATTCAAAGGCCCTCACATTTAAGAGTTCCACAACTGATTTGTGTGACAACACCTGAACACGGTCTATGCCATGCAGGCTGTTGCATTTCTATGTTCTGTGTATTTAAGTTCTAGTTTCTTTTTTGTTGATTTCACCTGTGTGTTGTGTTGTCTCTCTGTGTCTTGTTTGGCCCTCGTCATCTCTCTAATTAGTCTCCTGAATTCTCTGTCTGTCTGTCATTGTTCTATGTAATGTTTGCATTTCTTGTTCATTTACTCCAAGTCTTGCCCATAAGTCAGTGATCTTTGTGTCTTAATGCAGCCATATTTGATTTAGCATTGTTGAACTGTAATATGACTTGGTGGTTGCCTAATGATATGCGGTTCCAAAGACAGCATTCTCAACAAAATCTAAAGAAATAATGACATAGGTGGTCCCCATGAATAATAAAACAATTATGATGTTTTGTGAAACTTTATTGGTTAATACGATTTTTGTTTGGCTAGACCCCTAGTGCCCCCTTACGGACATCCAAGTATTCGCAGAACCCAGTTTGAAGACCCAGGGTCACAGTGTGGTGGTGCAATATGCTGTAGACCTGCTGTGAGTCTCTTTAATCTCTGAACCATTGTTTATTTGGTTAGTTAACTCAATTGGCTGGGGTCCCCTTCCTGCTCTGAATTAAAAGTGTCCATAAGTAACTTTTACTGCCAGGCTTCAGGGGTGAAGAGTGTGAGGGGAGTTGCAGAGGCATTATTATGTTATGTGTTTATTGAACAGACTGCAGCTCTCTTCACTGGCTGAAGCCATTCTTTCCCAGGCCTTTATGTTGGAAGACTCAAGTCTCCAATCAACCCTCATGATGTTTTTATAACACAATATCCACTGTAGTCTTGTGGTAGTAGTAATGGTTGATCCACATAGTTGTGATGGTAGAAGTAGTAGTAGCTGTAATGGTGGTGGTGGTAATAGTTGTGGTAGTAATGGTTGTAGCGGTGGTGGTGGTGGTGGTAGTAATGGTTGTAGCAGAAGTGGTGATGGTAGTAGTAATGGTTGTTGTAGTGGGGGTATTAATGGTTGTAGTAGTGGTGGTGGTGGTAGTAGGAATGGTTGTAGTAGAATTGGTGGTGGTGGTAGTAGCAGTGGATGTAGTAGTGGTGGTATAAGTAATGGTTGTAGTAGTAGAAGTAGTAGTAGTGGTTGTAGTAGTAGAAGTGATGGTGATGGTAGTAGTAATGGATGTAGTAGTGATGGTGGTAGTATTAATGGTTGTAGTAGAAGTGGTAGTAGTAATGGGTGTATTAGTAGTGGTGGTGGTAGTAATGGTTGTAGTTTTAGTAGTGGTGGTTGTAGTAGTAATGGTGGTGGCGGTAGGAGCAATAGTTGTAGTAGTAGTGGAGGTGGTAGGAGTAATGGATGTAGTAGTGTGGGATAGGAGTAATGGTTGTAGTCTGCAGTGTTGGGTAAGTATGAGTCCTGATGGTTACATTTGTCTGGTGTAGCAGTTAGCTAGCAGCTCATTCAATTTTCTTCCTCCAAAGTGATTCTTGATTGAAGCTCTCCAAATGGCGCATTCATTCTAGGACAGACTTCCCATGCAGCAGCAGAGGAGCATCTGCATACTCAGATGTCCCCCGTCTCTGTCTGAGGGGTAAGGGGGTTTGGGGCTTCCAGGTTGGGGAGCCCAGCCGCTAAGGACTGCTGTTTAAATGATAACTCTGGATCGCTCAACAAATTGAAATGTGTTTTGCAGCAGAAGATTGCATCCTTGTCATATGAACATTTCCATTACATTTCTCCTTTTCATTTCTGCAACTCTGTGGTCCTGGGGGAAAACCATTGTAACTCTGCTCCACTGCTTGCTGTTGAATATAAAGGCAGAGCGGGTAGTGTTTCTCAGCGTATTATTATTTTACAAAAAGCTGCTGTTACCACCTTGGGATAGAATGGACATGGTTATGTATGTGTATGTGTGTGAGAGAGTAGACCAGTTATCCTGTTGTAGTTGTGTAGGAGCTGACAGATGATCTGTTGAAAGATGGCAGATGCATGATGTCAGAAGCAGGAAACGTTCAGAGAGAAATGGTTTTGTTTAGTTATGATGTAGCTCTGCCATAAAAACACGTCATGAATGAGTGGGACTCAATGCCTACCACTTCCACGGATTGTTTTCATGAATCCATTCTTTAAATGTATTGACGGAAACATAGTGAAGATATTTGATGGAAACCATCTGTAGTTCTCCCTCCATTCTGTTTGTGACTATTATTATGCATTAATCTTAGTAGAGGAAACATATCAATGTGATACTAGAATATTTTCTGCTTGATGTCTGACTACCTCAAAACTGAAACTAATTTTACTTGATTTCCTTTGTCTTGAATTTGGAGCAGTGTTTGGTTTGAAGAAAAGCAGGATGTTGTGTTATTAGATAATAATAATAATAAGAGTCAGGGAGAGGCAGTGTGAGAATGGGACTGGTAGGAGAGGAGAACACTAGGAGTCAGGGAGAGGCAGTGTGAGAATGGGACTGGTAGGAGAGGAGAACACTAGGAGTCAGGGAGAGGCAGTGTGAGAATGGGACTGGTAGGAGAGGAGGACACAAGGAGTCAGGGAGAGGCAGTGTGAGAATGGGACTGGTAGGAGAGGAGGACACAAGGAGTCAGGGAGAGGCAGTGTGAGAATGGGACTGGTAGGAGAGGAGGACACTAGGAGTCAGGGAGGAGAGGTAGTATAAGACTATCACCCTTCATTTCTATCAGGGTTCATTCAGGATGATATGACAGAAATATAATCTGCCTTGAATACATGTTGTGGTCTTCACATTGATGATGGCAATGATCGAATGCTGGTTTGACAATTGTTTGTTCGATTTGTTTGATCGATTGTTGCTTGCTTTGTACAGCAGGGCACTAGCAACACCAAAGGTTGTGGGTTTAATTCCTGCTGATGCCACTCATCTGTGGGTGACGGAGAGGCAACACCACTGCAGAGCCGAGAGCTGTTGTTGCTATTGTGATGTAGATGTCCTCAGAGAGCCTCTCCAGACTGTTCATAGGCAGCCTCCACAACCCCGCCAGGGTTCCCAGTTTTCCTTTCCCCTCTCTCCTCTCACCTTCTGCTCTCACCTCCTTCCTCTCCTCTCTGCTCTTCTATCCTCTGTTCTCCTCTCATCTCTCTTCCTAGCTGTACTCCTCCACACCATGACTCTACCTTGCTGTGAAGTTTCTGAGTGAAGAGTAAGTGTGTGTCTTTATGCATCCCTTCTCCACTCTGCATTGAAAGGAAGCAAGGCAAAAACACTCAGAGAGAAGAATAGCAGCGAAGCCCCATCTGATTGAAAGGCGAGGCAAACCAGATGGGGCCCCAATGTTGGTTGGAACACAATTCTATTCACAGGCCCCCAGGCTAGAGTGGAGAGAGCCTTTTAGACTGACTGTCTGTGTACATCCAGGCACCTCTGAAGTCTTTCAAATTTCATTAGAATGTTACGTACAGCCATCAATATTTAGCAATTCTCTATTGATGTTATACATTCACTCCACAGACAGACAGAATCAGACTGTCATTGTGGATTTACCAGAGAATAAAGGTCAAGCGTGTTGAATCTGTAGATGAAGTAGTCTTCCCCCAAAAATATTTTGGTGGCTTCTAAAAATGTCTTGGTAGCGTCCAAAATAAATAGTCAGTTATAAAATTGTCAACTCTGAATTAGAGTGAGAATTTAACTGAAACATGCCACAAACCTATTCATTTTCAAGTCCGGTTTAAAAACACTTAATTTTCCTTTAAACTTTTATCTCTATTTCTTTTTTATTTTATTCTGTACATGTTATTTTAATCCATGTCTGTTTTAATCAAACTGTTAAAATTGTATTTCTCTTTTAATGTCCTGTAAAGCGCATTGAATTGCTCTTATGTATGAATTGTGCTATATGAATAAACTTGATTGATTGAAAGAGGCAGCTTACCACACGCCATCCATCTTACCGCACGCCATCCATCTTACCGCACGCCATCCATCTTATCGCACGCCATCCAGCTTACCGCACACATCCATTTTACCGCACGTCATCCAGCTTACCGCACAACATCTATCTTACCGATCCAGCTTACCGCACACCATCCAGCTTACCGCATGCCACCTATCTTACCGATCCATCTTACCGCACACCATCTATCTTACCACACCCAATCCATCCTACCGCATGCCATTCAGCTTACCGCACACCATCCAGCTTACCGCACGCCACCTATCTTACCGATCCATCTTACCGCACACCATCTATTTTACCACACACAATCCATCCTACCGCATGCCATCCAGCTTACCGCACGCCATCCAGCTTACTGATCCACTTTACCGCACGCCATCCATCTTACTGATCCAGCTTACCGCACGCCATCCATCTTACTGATCCAGCTTACCGCACGCCATCTATCTTACTGATCCAGCTTACCGCACACCATCTATCTTACAGATCCATCTTACCGCACACCATCCAGCTTACCGCACGCCATCCATCTTACTGATCCAGCTTACCGCTCGCCATCCACCTTACTGATCCAGCTTAACGCACACCATCCAGCTTACCGATCCAGCTTACCACACAACCATCCATTTTACCGATCCAGCTTACCGCACAACCATCCATCTTACCGATCCAGTTTACCACACGCCATCCATGAATCGTTAATAATGAACAAAGAATGATTAGCAAATAAATGTAAGAAAGATTTTCATGTTCAATTATGTTGTTGAAAATGTTACATTTGTCAACTGCAATTTATAGATTTGTCAGTTGCGTTGCATATTTGTGAGGGCCACTGCATATTTGTGAGGGCCACTGCATATTTGTGAGGGCCACTGCATATTTGTGGGGGCCACTGCATTCTATCAAATCAATTCACCTAATAGACAATATAATATAGCCAAGGATGAGATGAGCTAATGTTATGTTACTGCATGCCAGAGGTAGCTAGCTACTCATTAAGCAAAGCCAACATCTGACTACAAAGCTGAATATGCAACCAAATGTCTTTATACAGCAGCTAATTGAGTTAATATTATTATTGTATGAATATTTGGGGCGTGGACGTGGACAGTATTGGGGGACAGGTCAGGATGGACAGTATTGGTGGACAAGGTCTGAACTCATTAACTGAGTGCTCTAACTGCGTCCTAACTTCCCTTTCTAACGAAGGCAACAGCTTGTCCCAGCCAGGCTTTACTTTTACTCTTTTAATCGTCTTACCCAAGTAAATATCAATCTGCTGACAGAACAGGTCAACAGAACAACAGCTCAGCATGTCTATTTTTTTTGCATGAACTTTAGGACTCAGCGGTATAATTAACAATAGAGACATGAAACAACGTCATTGTTACGTTAACTTCCTAACCGCATTCTTGCTTTATTAGAGAGATGGAGGGTAGGAGGAATGGGTGGTAGATTATATAGATAGATTTATATATTTGTTCAGCAATAGATTTACAACTGTAGTCATCATAATTCCACCTAGCTCTCTAAAAGAAGATTAAAGATTTTTCATTTTCATTTTCCTTTAAAATATTATTTGCATTGGACAGCTAACATCTTTAGGAGATTGGAACTAAGGGATTTCTTTGTACTTCTGGGGAGCTTTAGGTTGCGGAGAATAGACCCAGCCACAGAGCAACATATCTAATAGATTTTGAGCACTTTTAGGAGAGATTATTAAGCATTTCCTGGATGTTAAGCCACTGTTTCCAAGGGTGAGATCAAGAGAAACAAAGGAACCTTTAAGGAGATGATATAGCTTACAGACTGACACTGACAGGACTGGTCACTTTCCTTTAGAATGGAGAAAATCCCTCTGATCTGTTCTTCTGGCAATTATCAACTGACAGGTAGTCAGAAGAGGTAAACAAAAATTGCAATTGAAACAAAAAAAGGTTCAATTCCAAGGGAATTGTAAAGTAGGGTAGCAGTGCAAGCTGTGTCCGGTATCTAGCAGTGTACTGGCAGTAAATGAACACAGATAATCTCTTCAGTGTGGCTATAAATCAATAAATAAATATATGAGATTACTCCCTCATGTAATAAATGCACACATATAGTTCCTCTCCAGACAATGTGAGCGATAGCTCTTTTCCAAACAATGTGTTCTGTAGCTTTTTTCCAGACAATGTGGCATGTAGCTGCTCTCCAGACAATGTGGCATGTAGCTGCTCTCCAGACAATGTGGCATGTAGCTGCTCTCCAGACAATGTGGCATGTAGCTGCTCTCCAGACAATGTGACCTGTACATATTCTCCAGACAATATGACCTGTAGCTCTTCTCCGGACAATGTAACCTGTAGCTTTCCTCTGGACAATGTAACCTGTATTTTTCCTCCGGACAATGTAACCTGTAGTTCCCCTCCAGATAATGTGACCTGTAGTTTCTCTTCTGACAATGTAACCTGTAGCTTTCCTCCGGACAATGTGACCTGTAACTATCCTCCGGACAATGTGACATGTAGTTTCTCTTCTGACAATGTAACCTGTAGCTTTCCTCCGGACAATGTGACCTGTAACTATCCTCCGGACAATGTGACATGTAGCTCTCCTTCGAACAATGTGACCTGTAGTTCCCCTCCAGACAATGTGACCTGTAGTTCCTCTTCTGACAATGTGACCTGTCGCTTAATGTAATTTCTGAAATATTGTGAAGAGAGGACAAGTATCTACCAATATAAATGACCAGACATGATGCAGACCTTCAGTAGGAGCCTCTGGGTCTCTGAAATGTTAATAGTATCTGTTTGACTCATGGGTACACATACATTTCAGATCTCTTCTGCTTAGTTGAGCTCAGGTGGATAACAGATTAGAGGAACTGAAACAAGGTGCTTGAGGAATGTTAATACAAGAATGTTGCAAATTGAACTGCAGGAGGAGCAGGGAGGCTGAAAAAAAACGATGAAACCAAGAGAGTTCTGCCCGGGGGGGTCCCCCAAAGCATATCTATCTGCCCAAGGGGGTCCCCCAAAGCGTATCTATCTGCCCAAGGGGGTCCCCCAAAGCTTATCTATCTGCCCAAGGGGGTCCCCCAAAGCTTATCTATCTGCCCAAAGGGGTCCCCCAAAGCTTATCTATCTGCCCAAGGGGGTCCCCCAAAGCTTATCTATCTGCCCAAGGGGGTCCCCCAAAGCTTATCTATCTGCCCAAGGGGGTCCCCCAAAGCTTACTGCCCAAGGGGGTCCCCCAAAGCTTATCTGCCCAAGGGGGTCCCCCAAAGCTTATCTGCCCAAGGGGGTCCCCCAAAGCTTATCTGCCCAAGGGGGTCCCCCAAAGCTTATCTATCTGCCCAAGGGGGTCCCCCAAAGCTTATCAATCTGCCCAAGGGGGTCCCCCAAAGCTTATCAATCTGCCCAAGGGGGTCCCCCCAAGCTTATCTATCTGCCCAAGGGGGTCCCCCAAAGCTTATCTATCTGCCCAAGGGGGTCCCCCAAAGCTTATCTATCTGCCCAAGGGGGTCCCCCAAAGCTTATCTCTATCTTTTTCCCTCTACTTCTTATCTCACTCTTTTTCCTGTCTTTCCTTGTCTTCCCTCTTCCTATTGGTCCCTACTATGTTTCTCTAAGACCTTTCATCGTGCTAGCTGCATGTTATGCATCCATGCTGACAGGTAGCATTACAACATGGTCTGTTAGAGTTTAAAGGGACTATTTATTTACAATCTGAAAGTAACAGTAAGAAAATGTCACAAAGAGAGAGGAGTGAAGAAGAGAGGACTGTTTGAATGGATGTGCGGTGAATCTCAAGATAGCCAGAGGGATGAAGCTACTGATAGCCTGTTCAGCTGCTTAGCAGATAATGCATGTGCTACTGGGATCCCGTAATGTCCTGTTCCCCTTCTTCATCTGGAGGAATGAACCAAGCATAAAGAACCAAACCAGATTGTACAGCCATTGCTTTTGATTAAGTGATTTAACATGTAGGGTCTTTGTCCTACAGGCAATATCCATAATGGAATGGATGGAGAGAGAGAGAGTTGGAGAAAGAGACAGGAAAAGAATTGAAGAGACAAATGGAGTGGAACCTAACTGCTTATGTCATCCGGATAAAGTAGAAGTGATTATAAACTTAAAAAGACCCTCTTAGCTTTTAACAGAGCAAGTTTAGTTGGAGAATTATATATCTAAGCTGGCTTTGGATTCACGCAAACGCTTTTAACCATAAGCGGAAAGGGAAAAAGCTCTTACAAAGTAAGTGAACCAAGACAAACAATCTATGCACAAACCCTCTCAGCTGAGGATCAGCCTGACAGACTTTAAATGGAGTAATATTCATTAAAGGAAAAACATGAAACAGTTTAGATTCAGAAATCACTTTGCAAGTGGAATTTAATCTTTAAATGGATACCCCACAGAAATTGAACTTTTATTCTGTCAATGTGTTTTGGAGCTCTTTTTTTTATTAATTTGACATGAATAGGTCTTATGTATTAGTATAGCTGTTTTAAAGAATGTTGTGGTATAATCAGATAGAGTTAACATTAATGGCTGTTTATGAATTCCATGGTGGATTTGTCTGAACATACAACCAAGACATGACAACACAATACTTCATGATACACTCTCACGGTGCCGCTGAGGAGGACCCCTGGGGCAGATTGAGAGGGTTTTCTCCAACACGAACAAATCTACAAAAGAAGAGGTAAACAGCACAATTGAGACTGGCACAATTGAGACTGGCACAAACAAGACTGGCACAAACAAGACTGGCACAAACAATACTGGAACACTAGTAGCCAGACCATGACCATGGCCCCGCAGTCAGGACTTGACCTACACAAAGTATTGTAAATGTGTTTGGCACTGCAAAACACACAGAAGTACAGGAGATAAATCATCAAGTGCCTTGTCATCTTTTAAAATGGCCTTCTACAAAATAATCTCTTAGACTGACTGTAAGCCATTTGAATGCTCAAAGTAAATATTCCAGTACTAGGATATTACCGTCTACAGGCCTCCACCAGGAGTGAGTTGAACACCGTCAGGAGTGAGTTGAACAGCACCAGGAGTGAGTTGAACACCGTCAGGAGTGAGTTGAACAGCACCAGGAGTGAGTTGAACACCACCAGGAGTGAGTTGAACACCGCCAGGAGTGAGTTGAACACCGTCAGGAGTGAGTTGAACAGCACCAGGAGTGAGTTGAACACCACCAGGAGTGAGTTGAACACCGTCAGGAGTGAGTTGAACAGCACCAGGAGTGAGTTGAACAGCACCAGGAGTGAGTTGAACACCGCCAGGGGTGAGTTGAACACCGCCAGGAGTGAGTTGAACACCGCCAGGAGTGAGCTGAACACCGCCAGGAGTGAGCTGAACACCGCCAGGAGTGAGCTGAACACCGCCAGGAGTGAGCTGAACACCGTCAGGAGTGAGCTGAACACCGTCAGGAGTGAGCTGAACACCGTCAGGAGTGAGCTGAACACCGTCAGGAGTGAGCTGAACACCGTCAGGAGTGAGTTGAACACCATTAGGAGTTCAACTCACATAGTTATATGTTTATCTCATTAGCTGTAATTATAGGATGCAATAACTCTAATGACCAGAGGGGGACTAGTGTTGTCACATGGAAGTTATTAAAAACGCTTTAGTAATTACAGATTATTTATTTGATAGCAGGCTTTGGTTGTTGAGAATTAAACCAACTAGATTGATTGACCAGACTTTTACACTTGATTATGTACCAGTGCCCAGATGCAGATTTCCTGTTTGATTTGTAGCATAGAATGTTATATTCATGATTAGAATGTTATATTCATGGTTAAATGTGTGATCAGAATGTTATACGCATGATCAGAATGTTAAATGCATGATCAGAATGTTTTACGCATTATTAGAATGTCATACGCATGATCGTAATGTTATACGAATGTTCAGAATGTTATATGCATGTTCAGAATGTTAAATGCATGATCAGAATGTTATATGCATAATTAGAATGTTGAATGCATGATCAGAATGGAGGGACAGGTTCCAGGGGCAGCTCATTATGGGGTTGGATTGTCTTTCGGCTGGAACAAGCTGGATGGTGGGTTTAATTACTAGTTGACTAAAGTATTATCTGATTAAGAAGAATTGATTGGCTCTGAGCTACAAGATACCTTTGTACATAATTAAAAGAGACTAAAACAGACAGTCTTCTGGTAATCAGAGTAGTTTGTCCTGCTTAAAGAATAAGACACAAGTCTGAAAACATTTAGTAGTGCCTCCCTACCCTCCAGTACTCTACAGACATTACTGTACATTTTTACATGGAGAGTAGGGTAAAGGGGAGTGGAAATGCTGTCAGACACCTGATCTAATATTATTGACTGTTTCTAGCTAACTGATCAATGCTAATTGTCATGATAGCATTAGCGGACCACTATTCCCCAGTGTTTCCCACAAGGTACTGAGGAGAAAGGGGGTGGGGTGATGGTTGGGATTGGGGGGCATATTAATGAATCTGTCACTGCTCTATTAAAGCTTTATTGACAGACACAGCAGGATGGCAGCAGGATAAGTGATACATACAATTGGGATGGACTCCCTAATTACTACAGAGGTGATGTATGAAAGGACATGGGGTCAGGGGTTAATTGTCCTGACAGTGACCTGCATCTCCTTTGTTTTTCTCCCATCTTCTCTTCCTCTCTCTCTTAAGTCTGTTATCATGTTGAGTGTCCATCGGGGGTTTATGTTGAGTCTCTATCTGGGGTTTATGTTTAGTGTCTATCTGGGTTATATCTTTAATCTCTGTCTAGTTCTTATGTTTAGTATATCTGGGGTTTATGTTTAATCTCTATCAGGGGTTTATGTTTAGTCTCTAACTGCAGTTTTTTTTAGTTTATATCTGGGGTTTATGTTTAGTCTCTATCTGCCGTTCATGTTTAGACTCTATATGGTGTTCATGTTTGGTTTATATCTGGAGTTCATGTTTAGTCTTTATCTGTGGTTCATGTTTAGACTATCTGTGGTTCATGTTTGGTCTATATCTGGGGTTCATGTTTAGTCTCCATCTAGGGTTCATGTTTGGTCTATATCTGGGGTTCATGTTTAGTCTTTATCTGGGGTACATGGTTGGTCTATATCTGGGGTTCATGTTTAGTCTTTATCAGGGGTACATGGTTGGTCTATATCTGGGGTTCATGTTTAGTCTTTATCTGGGGTACATGGTTGGTCTTTATCTGTACTTCAAAATAGTTTCTACCTCTTGATATTCAAGCATTAATAGTATGACATTAGTAATGGATTTACAGATAAATAAAGTTAATTATATTAATATTAAGAATAGATGTGTAAAGTCATGATACAGATTATATGGTTAGATGTATGTGGTCATGTTGTAGATGATATGGTTAGATGCACATTTATGTGGTATTGATTTTAAGGATACAAATATGCAGTCATAATATTGATAATAGTTTTAGGATACTGCTGTTTTAGGATAATGCTGTCCAGCTTTATGGTGACAATGCCATGTTATGGGACGTGTGACTGACAGTTTCATGACCCCAAGATGTTGTTCTGCGTTTTGTTTCCCCCCACTCACACACATTGTCCACTACCCCCAACCCCCCACCCAGGCCGGGGCACCAATCACTCCACGGCAGTATGAGTTGTCCTGCCGTCGGGCCTTGTCCTTGAGTTTATAGCTGGGAGTTGTCAAACCGCGGCTTCTAGCCTCCAAAATCAATTCCAATCAGCATGGACCGCAATATTATCAAATGTCAGGCGTAGCAGTCCTGCACTCAGAGAAATTATCCTTGACAGCTTCTTGGTGACTTAATTAAGTGCTGAAAAAAGAGAAAGAATAAAAGAGTGAAAAATCAAAATATCTCAATCGTCTGGTCTTTCTGTCTGCTTGACTGGTTGTATTGACATCTCTTAGAGGGATGGTCTCTGTGGGGTTTGGGGGACAGGAGAGGGGAGAGGAGGTGGAGGAGATAGGAGAATAGAGAGGAGGAGCAAAGGGGAAGAGGAGGGGTGGAGGATAGGGGGGAGGGGTGAGTGGGGGTTTAGATGGGGGCGAGGGAGGAGGAAAGAGGGGCAGGGGAGATGAAGGGGGAAGTGGAGAGGTGAGTGGGGAGGAGGGGGGAGGGAGATTAGGGTAAGGACAGAGGACGCCCCGTTTATTGATGGGATCTATGGCTGCCTAGCTCTCTTGATATTGAAATGATTCCTGGACAAATAAATCACATTTCGATTTGTTTGTAATTGAGCAGAATCAATGGGGTGGTCTACAGCCTCTAAGGGGTGTGCCGTGGAGAGTTGGGGATGCTCAGGGGCTCCCTGGGGTTGGTTCAGAAGAATGGACTTTTGATTGTCCACATAACTAAACCCGAAGGGACATTTTTGTTCTAAATGGTCTCTATTTCTACACATGTGAAAACATTTCCATTCCAATGTGTAACATGGTGATGTTTATCTGTTGCCCCTATAAATTCAAACAGATCACAGCTGTCATTTCTAACCAGTTTGCACCTATCTGTTTGTTTTCCAGGTCTCTTATATAAGATAACCTTTGACACTTGTCTGTCTCTCTCTTTCTTCCTGGTATTTTTTATAAATCACCAGGCTCTTATAGTCTTATTTATCTGAGGAATTAAAACTTTTAGAATCATTACTATTCGGTAATACAGCTTGTACCCCACTTGGAGTAAGACTATATATATATATATATATATATATATACACATAACTGACATTGATCAGCATACATCTACATTAAAGCTGATGTCTGTATATACAGCATGTTAATGGATTCATACTTCTGTAAACTACATGCAGGGTTCACTCGCATTTTAAACAAATCAATAAAATTGCTGTGATATATTTTCCCATTGAATGTGCATTTTGCTTCGGAAAATGGGTTGATTCAAATGATGACCTCTTCCAAAGCTACAGATTGGAATTTAGGAGCTAACACAACAACTGGCATCAAGCTAACACAACAACTGGCATCAAGCTAACACAACAACTGGCATCAAGCTAACACAACAACTGGCATCAAGCTAACACAACAACTGGCATCAAGCTAACACAACAACTGGCATCAAGCTAACACAACACTGCAGCAAAATGATAAACAAAGTCTGCAGCTCTTTTAGATGAGTGACAAATCAATTGATGGTACTTGAGCTACGCAAACTCATCTTTGAATTAAAGACTGAAATTCAGGTAATTTTCTTTGTAGGACATTGTCCTGGTTTAATCATATTTATATTAATGAACAGAACCCTTACATCAAGGCAATACGAAATAGAAAATGGTTGATCTACTGCCAAGTCTCTTCCTGGAAGAAAACTTATTTCTATCAACATCCTGTATATTGAAACACTGAAGATTAATAAGATGAGTCAACAGTTAACTTTGATTGTCAACAACATGTGTAAATCAGCATTTGTAATTCTATCACTAATGATCTGTAGGGTGTTTTATCCAGTCAGTTTACTTTATAGCCTGTCAGTCTATACACCTTTTAAAAGCAATTCATTTTAGGAAAAATTACTCTTATTTTACTTTACACACTATATGCTTAGCCTATCAAAGTCAATTTGTTTATTTATTTTGGGGACCTCCAACTGGGTGAAATAATTCCTACATCATCATTTGAAATGGCATTTCAAAAGCGATAATTACATTTCCAATCATAACATCAAGTTGTTTAATTTGATCTTATTTGGGTCACTTCAGTCTTTTGTTTACCCTCAGTTACGTTGAAATATACCCACAAAGGCTGATGATGAGAGACAGTATTGTGCTGATTGTAAAATACATCTTTTTTAAAATATATATTATTGATGGAACGATTAAGAAAATCTGTTGAATCTGCATGAGTTGTATTGTAAATGTATCTCATCAATCTGATTGGCTGTAACTTGTTCCACCTCAGCCCAATTCATTACTGATTGGCCAAGTGCAGCTGGTGCTCAGAACAGGAAGAGCCACTTGCAGGTGGCCTACCTGGGTCAATACATTAGTGCATTTGGGAGTATGTGCTTTGGCTTTTTATATGATTAATTCTTCAATTCTATATCTCCAAAATGTCTTGAAACAGAGTTGAGTTATATTGGACCTGCACTGGTTGAGAGGGTTGAGGCTACATACATTTGTGAATAACATGATTTAGTTTTGTATCCAGCTCATTATTTTAATCTGATGTGCTAAATTTTAGTTGGAGAGAATGTACAGTGCAGTAGATCTTCAGGAACCTGGTTGGGTAGCTCTGATCTACAGGATATGTTTGAGGCCTAATTATTTGCTCCTTTGTAATGCACTTAACACAATGCAGGCTCCATGTCAAGTGGCTTTTCTGAGGAGGGAAAACTAAACCTCACAGCTGGCATCAAGGAAGCAGCAACGGCAGGTAACTGCTGTTTGACTACACATGAAACTGAGCTGAAATGTAAATATATATAAAAGAGATGCTAAAAAAAGAATGTTTGCAAATAGAAAACACGATCCACAAATATATTTCACTACCCATAAATAATCTAATTTGTACTTGTATCTCAAACGAAAGATTTTAATATATGGAAACGAACAATTCCTCACACTTTTGAACAGTACATTTATTTGCGGATCGCATATTGGTGGATTGGTTGCTTTTGTTTGTATCAATTTGGGTCACGTTTTGCGTTGTTACATATAGCATACAAATCTATTTACAAATAAATACATAATCTGTAAATAGGAAACGCAGAATTTTCAAACAAACACATTGGAGTTTGTGGAAAGAATCGTGTATGTCCCTGTTAGTTTACGCATTAGATTTGTATTAGATCATGTTTATTTGCAATCCAATGAGGCCAATAGGGTTATCTCTTCGCTAGCGTTCTTGACACTATCTTATCCTGATTTCCAGCCAATCAGACACTTGCCTTAAGTTTTACGTCAGTCCTGGTGAAAACAGCAACTATGCCAAACTGAAATGGTTCGATAGCTACTGCAACTAGCTATTTAGATATTTGAGCCAGACAATTGTCTTGTGTCTGAATATAATATAGCGTTGTCTCGCTACGTTACAGGCTAGCCTTCCGTTTATAGGCTTAATTACTAGATTAGGGTTAGGGTTAGTTCTAGCGACACTGTGTCATTCTCAATTTTTGCCAAAATAGTTTGTTAGGTATCCAGCTACCCAGCTAGCCATCCTACATTGTAATAGTTTAACTTATAGCTCTCTCTTTTCACAAGCAGTTGCTACTGACTGGATTCATGTAAGATGGTTTGCAAATTTAACTATTTTAATAGGGGAAAAACATTCACATTATAGTCCATCTGAAGACTGTGCTAGGGGACATAGGGCATAAGAACTGCGTTGCGGGGACACATTATAGTCCATCTGAGGACTGTGCTAGGGGACATAGGGCATAAGAACTGCATTGCGGGGACACATTATAGTCCATCTGAGGACTGTGCTAGGGGACATAGGGCATAAGAACTGCATTGCGGGGACACATTATAGTCCATCTGAGGACTGTGCTAGGGGACATAGGGCATAAGAACTGCGTTGCGGGGACACATTATAGTCCATCTGAGGACTGTGCTAGGGGACATAGGGCATAAGAACTGGAATCTGAAACCCTGGCAGTATGTAAATTAATGGTCTTGATTCAGAATTACGATCAAGATCATTTTAATTTGTGCTTGCATATGAGACACTCAAAAATACAGTCGCCTATGTATGTCACCAGTAATAGAAAACAATAACCAACACTGTCAACTTTATATCAAGTAGTGAAAGCATCAAAAAGTCATACTTAGGTTCTTAGGCACATTTTTCATTTTCCACCACAGAATCTTGCCAGTATGACTGGAATCTGGATCACTGACAGTACGACTGGAATCTGGATCACTGACAGTACGACTGGAATCTAGATCACTGACAGTACGAGTGGAATCTGGATCACTGACCGTATGACTGGAATCTGGATCACTGACAGTATGACTGGAATCTGGAACCCTGGAATCTGGAACCCTGGCAGGTACACTGGGATAAAATATTTTCTATTATTTTATTACAGCTAGAATTTAAGATATTCACTTGTGGTGCTGTAATAGTGTAATCTTCCCAAGGTTGTATTTACCAGGTTAAAACTGCATGTTTTAATTGGTGTGGTTAATATCTACTGATCTCATCTAAATTACCAAAATAAAAGCTATCAAATCAGTCCCCACATTTTTTTAGCATTAAGTTCAGGGTAAAACTGGGGTTAATGTCAGATTTGGGGTTACTTTAAGGTTTGGTTATTGCAGGGTTAAGTTTGTGAACGTTTTGTGTCTGTTCCCCACATTGATACAGAAAGAAAAAATGTAGGTATCATTGTCTTTCCCACCCAGAGGTCCTGTGTGTAAATAAACAGGGTCGACCCCAGAGGCCAGTCACAGCCCCAATCCATCTACTCCTGCTCCAGGTGGTCAGTTCCTGGGACAGGGGTTACTAGCCCCCTTCTCTCAACCCCACCCTCACTCTCACTCTCTGCCACTACCCCCCCGACACAATGTTGTGCCTCCTGTCCAGAAGGTGTTTTGGATGTGTTATGCTAGCTGTAGTGTGGGCAGAGAATAATACCAGAAAGGGATACAGATAGCTAGAAGAAATGACCAAAGAGGGAGCGATGGAGACAGGAAGGTCCAGGGGTCAGGTCCAGCTTTCTCCATACACACTGCACATCTAATATTCTAAAAGGAATGCTTTGTAAGACTCACACAGAGGGTTTCCCCTCTATAGGTGTTATAGACTCTGGACATTTATTAATTATTAATAGTATTCTTAAAACATCAACCAGCACAGCCAGGGTCTGGTCACCCCTTTGAGCCTGGTTCCTCTCTAGGTTTCTTCCTACAATCCAACCCCCATAGGGAGATTTTCCTACCCTCCGTGCTTCAACGCTGCTGTTGTGTGCTCACTGGGGTTTTAGGCTGGTTGTTTTGTAAAGCACTTGGTCACAACTGCTGATGTATAAAGGGCTTTATACATACATTTTATTGACATAATATGACTTCTTAACATTCTTACCAAAGTCAGAAACATGCTTTTTTGTTTTATAAGACAGCCTGTCATCTATCCAGATAATTTAAATTAGAATGTGGATCCCATCCGAAGCACATCCTGTATGGTTGAATCACTAGAATAATGTCAGTTTGATCTAGAAGAAGTCTTACTTGGTATAGTAAGGGGTCTCGTAGCTGTGCAGGTCTAAGTTACTGTTCATCTCTGGCCTGATGGTGATTGGATTGGCAGTGTTAATTGGCTGAGTGCTAGTGTGGACGGGTAGATTTGGACAGGGCATTGACACTAGTGGTAGGTCAGGCATCTGTGGGCGCAATAGTGTTTTTTGTATGTAGAATCTATTCTCCTCCAGCACGTGTGTACTTTCCAAAATGTCCTTCTTGATAGAGTTGTTTAAAATAATTTTGACCAAGGGGTGAGTTACACATGTGCTGCATGGGTTTCAATCTGACTCTGTTCAGTTAAAGCTCTATACTTTGTTTCCCCACTTCTGGGCAAACAAAGCAAAAAGCTTGAAATAAGTAGGTAATATTGAATTATTAGAAATGTCAGTTACTTAACCTATAGCAACAACTTTATCAAATAAACTCTTCCATCCACTTGGCACGTTTTACTTAAGATGTACAATTTTATGGGGCATATTTAATTATAAGCTGGATAGGCTCAACACTTCTCTACATTAATTAGTCCTCAATCTGTACTAATTGCTGAACAGAGAGGCAGGACACAAGCGCAGGTAGAATAGAGGACATTTTATAAATGAAACAAACCAGCCAGGAACAAAACAGAAGACTGGAAAACTCAACTAAATAACCAAAAACAAGGAACGTAGCAAAGTTCCACAGTGCAAACCAAAACAAAGACCCAGAACAGGAACCTGATTAAGGTCTGTGTTTCTGGACCACAGGAGGGAGAGGGTTAGGGTTAGGGTTAGGGTTAGGGTTGAGGATGGATTCAACAGGAATAAACTGTGTAGAGTTGTGTTACGTTACAGCCTTATTCTAAAATGGATTAAATAGATTTTCCTCCCAAAAAAATCTACATACTAAATTCCATGATGACCAATCAAAAACATAATCATAACTTTAAACTGCATTCTAAACCCTATGTAACCCTAAAAACTCGTAATTCATCAATAACTTAAAACATAATTCTAAACCTTATTGATTGATTGATAAACACAGTGTTAATGTAATCATAGCCACAGCAAACCTTTATATTGAATGTCTTATAAAGAGCTCTGGATACAAGACCAGGGTTGTGCTTGGAGACTGAAGGATATTACAGCAGTATGAATAGTTTTGTAATATTGTTTACACATGCAGAGCAGTGGTACAACATTACACCCAGACTCCCTGTTGGACATCATGGTTCAACATACATCTCCATCACTCTGTCTCCTCCTCGTGAAGTAAGTCCACTGCAAAACAACCGTAATTATAATGTATTCATTGTGTTAATGTTATGGTTGTGTCTTGTTAGGATTTTAAATGTGTAGTAAGGCAGTTATATAATACATTAAGTTTCATAGTGTTTTAATGATGATATAATAATGATGTTACGAATGTTTTCAGTTTTTTATAAAGCAATAATATAATATGAAAATCATGTTTAAGTGTGTTAAAAACGTAGTTATGCAATAACTTGTAAATACTGTTTTAGAGTGTTAATGATGTGTTCATATTTTAATATGTTTTGAGTGTGTAGTGGTCTCTGATCACTAGGAAGGTATTTACACAGTAACCATTAACTCCGGAGATGCTTTTAACAGGAACTCTCTGTGTTCCTATAAACACAGCAGATTTGTTTCGCAGTCAAGACATGATGCCCAGCCTCTCCGGAGTTCTATTGTGTTATGGTCAGCCCTGGTTTCACCTCTATCTCCCTCTTATCATCTTAAATATTCATAAGTAGCTTAGCAACATTAATATCTTAGATGGCTTACAAGAACACTTAAATAATATCTGTCCCCCCACCACACCCAGACCCCAAAGACTTGTTTTTAATTTGTGTAATGCATCCAAGTGGAGTATGGGATTAGAGACAGACAGACAATATATGGCAATACCATATGATATAATTGAGTTGTTTGTGGCTTTTTAGAATATTCAAAATTACTTCTACAACTTTACAAAACTACTGACATCCTGCACGATAAAATGTCAACAAGCAGCTCTCCAATGAATCAATTTGAACTTATCATTAGTTATAACACTGTCCACTATACTATATGCTATAATGTATCCACAGTTATAATACTGTCCACTATTCTATGTCATAAGTTATAACACTGTCCACTATACTATATGCTATAATGTATCCACAGTTATAATACTGTCCACTATTCTTTGTCATTAGTTATAACACTATCCACTATACTATATGCTCTAATGTATCCACAGTTATAATACTGTCCACTATTCTAACATGTCATTAGTTATAACACTGTCCACTATACTATATGCTATAATGTATCCACAGTTATAATTCTGTCCACTATTCTAACATGTCATTAATTATAATACTGTTCTCTATTGTAATGTGTCATTAGTCATAATACTGTTCTCTATTGTAATGTGTCCGCAGTTATAATGCAGTCCACTATACAAACGTATCCACAGTTATAATATTGTCCACTATACAAACTTATCCTTAGTTATAATACCGTCCACTATTCAAACATGTCATTAGGTTAGTTTAGTAATACTGTTCTCTATTGTAATGTATCCTCAGTTATAATACTGTCCACTTTACTAACATATCCTCAATTATAATACTGTACTCTATTCTAATCAATTAACCACCAGTGAAATTTTTCTTACACCCTCTATAATACTCCTGATGTAATACTATACTTGGCTGGTTTGTAATGCTCTTGGGGTATTACTATATCTGGCTGGTTTGTAACACTCCTGGATTAATACTATACCTGGCTGGTTTGTAACACTCCTGGGGTAATACTATACCTGGCTGGTTTGTAACACTCCTGGGGTAATACTATACCTGACTGGTTTGTAATAGTCCTGGGTTAATATTATATCTTGCTGGTTTGTAAATTCTATATCTTGCAGTTTTTTACACTCCTGGTTTAATACTACATCTGGCTGTTTTTTTACACTTCTGGTTTAATACTATAGTTTGCTTTCTAAACTCACTGCTGGTTCTTTGTACACTGATGACAAAACAAACACTTCTGTCAACCACACATGACATGGGCACTGTGAGGGGGGGGTGAAGATGAACTCTAAGCAGACTGAGAGCCCTTTTCATTACCACACCTGCCACTGAACCAATCAGACTGGTGTGTGTGTGTGTGTACCTCTCAAGGTATCGGAGCACAGCTTCCTTCAATAAGACAAATTTGCAGAAGAGCATCCACGTAGGCCGAGGAAGCCAGATGGAAAAGAATGATTGGGAGGCAGAGCCCAGGTTCATCAAAGTCACCCCTCAACACATGGCTCATTTTTCAGCGGCTGAGGGGGTCGTACCTGGAGTACCTGTGAGGTATATTGGACAAATTGAACGACAACATGTCTTTTTTATATTTCACAGCTCACCAGTTCTGCTTAGGAGGAAGGGATGGATGGGGGGGGGGGGGGTGGTGGAGGTTTTGCTCAAGGGGAGAGATGGCCAGACCATTCAAAGCCATTATACATTTACTATTGTAGCTCTCAGCCCTACCCACCCAAACTACCCTCCCAACCTACCCTCCCAAACTACCCTCCCAACCTACCCACCCAAACTACCCTCCCAACCTACCCCTCCCAACCTTACCCCAAACTACCCTCCCAACCTACCCACCCAAACTACCCTCCCAACCTACCCCTCCCAACCTTACCCCAACCTACCTTCCCAACCTACCCTCTAAAACTACCCTCCCAACCTACACCCCAAACCTACACCCCCAAACTACCCTCCTAACCTACCCTCCCAACCTACCCTCCCAACCTACCCTCCCAAACTACCCTCCCAACCTACCCTCCC
>JACXGK010008897.1:0-21225 GCA_016801125.1 Novumbra hubbsi | reverse complement strand
AACTTCCCTCAGTGGAGTTATGCCTCGGTCGTGTCTAGTGAGGTCTCCCTGACCCCGGAAATGGTCACGAAGACCCAGAGGGCAGCGCGACTGTTGTGCGGTCGCAGAGACCCCGAGGGCCGCGCGAGGCCTATGAACTTCCCTCAGTGGAGTTATGCCTCGGTCGTGTCTAGTGAGGTCTCCCTGACCCCGGAAATGGGCACGAAGACCCAGAGGGCAGCGCGACTGTTGTGCGGTCGCAGAGACCCCGAGGGCCGCGCGAGGCCTATGAACTTCCCTCAGTGGAGTTATGCCTCGGCCGTGTCTAATGAGGTCTCCCTGACCCCGGAAATGGTCACGAAGTAACGTCAAGGCAGCGTTCAGCCCGATGACAGTGCAAAGCTCCGCCTCTCATGCGGCCGGGACACAGTGACCCATGAGGACAGCACGAGGGTTAAATCGTTTTTTATTTTAGCCGTGACAGCATGTACATTTTTTTATTTTTTATTTTTGCTATTCCACAAAGTTCTAACCAGCATTTCAATAAACTGCTGGGTGCTATCTGACTTGGTGTTGTTAGCCTTGCCTTCACTTATCATTCTCCCTCAGTGAGAGAGCTGCACACTATGACTGCAAATGAGTAATAAACATTCATAAACACGAAGGAGGCATGATTGTTTCTAAAGACTTTCAGCACGTCTGATAAGACCCATGATGGCCGTTGTTGAGGGCGCAACACTTCAACGCTTTCCATTCAACAGCGGTTGGCATTACGAGTGCCACAAGCGAGTTAGTCAGAATGCACTTAGCGTAATGCATTAATGTCACCTTTTCCCACTAACATTCTGAGAAAAGGCAGAACCAATAAACATCATTATGAGTCAGTAATGGAGGCTTCATGGAATGGTGTGTGCTGTTGTGAGCACAATGTTGAAACTCAGAGGCTTAATGGCCACATGATAATAGTATCTGCAGTCTGCCACAAAGATATTCTTTCTATAATGTTTCGTATGAACACACTTAACAGTGCATTATTTTCCATGACTCAGGAATGTAACCAGTAAATCCCACTTTGCAACAAATGGGGAGTAAATGATGGCAAGACCATTCCATTGCAAATAGCTGAACAGCAGTTGAGAGACTGCGGGTGGTCCATGAGGTATTAAACCAGTCTTGTGTCATCCAGACAACCTCATTTGTCACCAAATTACACCTAATACGTCTCTTTACAATCTGAATAGAAGTTGTAGAGTTTGGAAGAGTCGGCAGAGTGCTATTGGTATAATGAGGACGATGAGTGAAGTTACTCAGGCACTTAGATTCACAGACACAATAATTGACACAGTAGTACCTTTCTCAGCCTAGAAGTATGTTTCTGTTCGGGCCGGCATGATGGTATCCAGATTTCCATACTTCCACACTGTTCCTACAACATACCAGGGTATGTGGTATTACTGGCAGGGCACAGCATCACGATACAAGATTGGATGTGCTTCTGAAGAATCATAACATCAATTGTCTCGAGACCGAGTTGCGGCAATGAAGCCGGGCCTAAATCACAAATTGGAAATCATGAATCTGGGGACAAAAACAGGGTAAAAGTAAAGAAATCCAGACATTTAAGTGAAAACATACATTGGCCTGAAGCTAAAAAATAAAGGAAATTCACCGGAAAAAAGCAAATGCATTTTACATTGATGTTCTATCACGGTTTTCCAGAACAGAGCTTGGATGTACCAAAGTAGCTATTTTTGTTTATTCTACTAACAACAATGTGTAGGCAGGATGTTTTCGATTCAAATCTTCTCATACAGCTAATCTAATTTATGGTCTTAAAGAAGCTGCTCCCACGAAATAATGTGATTTGTATAGCTTAGAAATTTAATGTTTTGCTTACATTTATCACACCCTACTAAAACCCTTCTTAAAACACCTTTAGGCTTATTTAGAGAACTATTTTCTTAACCCTTTATTTAAAAAAATCAAAAAAATCGCAACAGGTGTATATTTTAGGTCAGTAGGTACCCAACAGGTTTGACGCATTACATTTTTTACATTTCCATAAAACCTGTACAGTACGCATTCCTAAGGTCATTAGCTCTTTTGTCTTCATTGCAAAGACAATTTGTCTACCTCTCTAAAATATCATATTTTATTTAGTTAAATCATATGACTGCCAAGGCCAAAAACATGAAAACACTTTCAAATACCTGCATAGCCAACATGCAGATAAATATTTGAGCTAGAATTTCAAAATGTTATTAGATCTACATTACTAAAGATTCCATCAGTTTATAACAAACCAGCACTTGTGTGCACAATATTCTTTAATAAACTTTGGATGTCTGCCAGACAAACCCCAGCTTAACTTTAGGAGAGAGGGAGAATGTAACACCTACACATCGCTTACAAATAATCCAAAGATACACATCATCAAGAACTACAGTGCAAGATAATTTAATGGCCATACTGTCATGTCCTGGCTTGGGGCCCCTGGCCATCTTTGTGCCTCGGGCTCACAGTCAGGACATGACGTATAGAGGTGCCTCTAGGCACCTCTATGCCACTGTGGGCTCCTCAGTCAGAGACAGCTGTGAGCAGTTGCCTCTGATTGAGGAGCCTACTTAAGTTAGGTTTTTATCCACACTTGGTGTTGTTTATTGTTTGTGCCTATCGCCAACGTTCACGGTTTTGTTTGGTTTCCCCGTCTGTGGATACACTGTAAGTTTCACGGTATGTTTCATGTTTAGTTTAGTTATTCGTTTTGCTGGTTATTTCAGCCCCTTTGTTGTTTGTGTACAGTTCGTGTTTGTTTTGGCTTGTAGAATTAATTCACCTTTTCTTTAAAATATCTGCTTTTGGTTCCGTCCCACACCGAGGCCGTGATACATACAGATATATATTTACAACTGATCAGTAGTACAAATCATAAACATAAATTCTAAAACACAAAAAGATCCATGCTCTAAACTTGTCTTAGAAAATAATAATCTTAACTAACTCATTAGTGGGGCCAAACCCTAACTAACTAAACTATCCACCCCATCTAATACACAAGTGTGACAACCGCCTCTAAACAGCTAGGCTGATGGACTAATACAAAGAGAAAATACCTATGTGTATGCAAATATATACCCATCGGGTATCTAGTCTGTGAACTATTTCTCCTGCTACAAGTTGACAGCTCTTTCATGTGGGAAGAGGCAGATAATTGGCCCAGACTGTATGGGTGAAGACTGGCGGGAAAATGGCATCCAATCCCAAATGGCCGCTTGTGAGCATAGAGTGTAATACACACACCCAAAAACCAAGTACCCACAAGGGCACGTAAGACAGACGGAACAAGCAGCTGTTTAAAATAAGACTATGAATGCACTATAAATTTAGTTCCAGTTGCTTACCATGATTGAGGGTACATCATCAGATTTTCCCTAGATAAATATGGTTGCTATTACTTTGAGACTGACAAATAGCAACACTAAAAAATGTGACAACATCATAACGCTAGCAAAGTTGTTTCATAGTCATTATGAGCCAACTTTATCAATGTCATTGTATTCCCATCTAATAATATGTTACATGAAGCAGTCATTAGCCCCTAGTCAGAATGTCTATCCTGCGCACTACATGACCTTTGTGCAACACTATTCTACATCTGAGACTAAATACAAAACACTGATGCTAGCGAAATACCTAGCCTGAGACAATTTGTTTGTAATGTAGAGACCCTTGCAACAATTTCATAATTGATGTGGTGCTTGGCAAACAAGGCAAAACCAACACGGCCAGAAAAAACCCAGGCTTTTGAGTATTTTATGTTAGCTTCAAAAAAAATATTTATCCCAACTTTAGTATGGCCATTTAGATTTAAATTAAATTAAATGAATGTTGTGCCTTTAACTATTCACATGAAACTTTTAAGTTTACTGAAGAAAGAAAGATTCACATTTGCATTTTATTCATTTAGCAGACACTCTTTTCCAAAGCAACATTCAGTGCATTCATTCTAAGATAGCACTGGTAAGATCTAGAACATTAGCTGTTAACAAAAGTGAGTTGTCAAAAATAGGCAGTGGAGGAGTTGATGTTCCAATGGGATTTCAACAAGCATTTTGTTGCGATAGGCAGGCGCTCAGTCAACCGGCATGGGTACTTTTCTCGCAGACAGGCCCACAATCTCCCGCCCAGATATCATGCATTGGTGTCCTTCGCTGTACTGCAGCAATGTCTGTGAGAAAAGTACCCATGTGACTCTCACAGATAAAGGGCACTAAATGTTCTGTAACATCTGGTTGCTATGTAGTTGAAAGTCACTGATAACACTACTGTAATTTAGTCACTTTTTGAGTAGGCCTACTGGTACTTTTCTAGAATTCTTTCAAGTAATGCTTTGGCTAACCTGAACCCAACAGACACAATGTATGTCATTATGTGTGGTGGTGGTGGTACCCATTACAATACAGTTGGAATCACCATTCAGAAAATGTAAATTCTGAGAAAAAATATCTGTGCCATTATTTAACATTTCAAAGGGGGGTGGATCCGGAGAGCAATCTTAATAGGCTCTATGTGGCAAATGGCCTGTTCAGGGAAACAGCACGGGAAAATAAACTGTCTAGATGGCAGGGTTGTTTTGTCCTTAAAAGGAACAATTATTCTATGTAGAATAACCATAAAAAAATTGACATAATCTGGCACAATGTTTACAAATGTAATTAAAAAGTCTGCAACTTTTTGGTCAAAGACCTTCATGTGTTGCCTGATTAAAGTCTTTGAACGAAACGTTGCAAACTTACATTGCATTCATAAATTATAACATTATGTTGCCATCATCAGTTTGCCAGAATATTTGAATTTTTTATTGCTCATAATCGACAAATACTACCCATTTTCCCTCCCCCCGCCAAATCATACTTTTTGTAACCGGGACTTTTGTAAGAATGCTTTCACAGAAGCATTTTTGGAGGTATAGTTATGCAGCTTTTGCATACTGAGAAAAACATGTCTGAAATATGCCTACCCATCTTAATGTGGCATTCTTTTGGTCAAGTCAATCATCCACAGACAGATGGAGCTGGCAATGGAATATAGAATGTGTCTGTGGGAACAAGGGAAACATTGATAACTAGCTACTTTAGCAAGTCATGTAAGTTATTTGGTCAAGCTAGCTGACTACATTAGTCAGTCAACATAAAAAATTGTTGGTGGTAGTTATTGGTGTGAAATATTTTGCTAGGATTTTAGCTCGGAACTTTGCACAACAATACACATATGATGTCTGGGCCTTTTGGGAAAACACACTGCAATCACATGACCCTGTATACAATATTACAAACAACCATATGAATACTGTAATGCTATTAATAAAAAAAACTATGTCAATGAACAAGGCACACAAGTCCCCTAGCAGAAGGAAACATAGATCCAAAGAGAAGGCAGAGGTTGTTGGTTTTAGCAACGGCATGGTAAGACAACCAGGCGAGCAATAGACTAAATGAATGCCCTCTATGAGTAAAATCGACCACCATATTATATAAGGAATTCATGGCTGAACTAGCAGCGCTGTTGTCACGTCACCACCTAGTGGAGGCCACTCCCCTGTGCGCGTGGCACCACGCCGGCCTTCTAGGCACCACCGTCCGTGTTTGTCTTGTTCCCCATGTCCTGTGAACGCATCCCTCCCTGATTCCATTAAGCTGCAGCCCATTACCTGCTTATTTAATCCCTCATGTGTCTTGTCTCTGCGTTCGGTATTGTCTTCCTGTTTTCGTGTGTAGGGCACAGAGGTGCTCTGTGGCAGAGTTTATCTATAACGCCACTTATTTCTACATTGAACTACCGGTAGTGTTATGTCCTACCGCGTATCATAGGTAATAAAACCTATTTGATTTATTCACCTACCTGCAGTTTGGTCTCCTTCTTTCCACGTTACAGAATACCGAACCTACAATGGACCAAGCAGGGGCAGCCCGTTCATCCTCCATCGAACAGCGCATTAAGGACCACAATAACATGCTGGGTCAACTGCGCGACGCAGTCACGGAGATACTGCACAGACTGCCTTTACCCACGCCTCCTCCTGCAGCCATCCCGCCTCCCGTGTCCAGCGGGACTACCATACCTCTTCCCCGGCTGTACGCTGGCCGTGCTTCCGAGTGCCAGGGATTCCTGTTGCAACTGGACCTATCATTTTCAACCCGCACCACGGGCCTGTCGGAGAGAGAGAACGTCTCCTCTCTCATCTCCTGTCTTACGGACAAAGCACTCAGCTGGGCAAATGCGGTGTGGCGCAGATCCGGGCCTGAACTGGACCATTATGACTCCTTTGTGGGCAAATTTCGGGCGGTCTTCGACCATCCGCCACAGGGACGGGAGGCAGGCGAGCGCCTGTTCCTCCTGAGACAGGGCAAACGCTCTGTCCAGGATTTTGCCCTGGAGTTCCGGACTCTAGCGGAGGAGTCCGGATGGTGCGAGAGGGCGCTCCGGGATGCATTTGTGTGCAGTCTCGACGCGGAGGTTCGCCAGGAGCTTGCGTGTCGCGACGCCACCGCGACCTTGGAGGAGCTCATCTCCATGGCCACCCGTCTAGATAACATCTTACGGAACCGGGCTCATCGACCTATGACCAGCGAGTCGGTCCTATGACAGCTGACCGGGGCCGAGGCCATGGAGATGGGTACCTCGGTGGGCCGTGGGCTGCGCTCCTCTCCGCGTCGTGACGAGGATTCCGGTGCGCCTTAGCATCGGCAGGGATGCCGGAAAGGTCAGTACAAACGTGGCACCCCGACATCCAGAACGGCTGTACGACCATTTGTTCTGTGGGGGCCGTCCGTTGACCATCTCCAAATCCCTGTCACCTTCCCTCAGTACCCCAGTTTGCACCGGTGTCTCGCGATGGTGGACTCGGGGGCACCGGGCTCGTATATTGATATAGGTTTGGTACGTTCATTAAGCATTCCCTTGTTGCCTGTTACGCCTCCCATTCCTATTTGTTCTGTAGACCAAAAGCCACTAGGTTTGGGTAGGTTGTGCCAGATAACTTGTCCTTTACGAATGCAGTGTGGCTCCCACGTTGAGTCCATATCCCTTTACGTAGTTGAGGCCCCTACTTTTCCCATTATTCTTGGTCTACCGTGGCTCTCACTACATGATCCGTCCTTTTCATGGTCGCGGAGGGTTCTCACGGGATGGTCCAGGGGGTGTCAGGGTCGGTGTTTGGGTATGTCTGTTGGTGCAACTGCTGTGGAAAGTCCGCCCACCGTTTCCGCCGTGCGTATTCCCTCTGACTACCGGGATCTGGCGCGCGTCTTTTCCAAGGCAAGGGCTAGGCTGTTGCCTCCCCAACGTCAGGGGGATTGCGCGATTGATCTCCGTTCTGGTTGTGCTCTACCTAGGGGGCGAGTGTATCCCTTGTCCAGAGCCGAGACGGAGGCGATGTCTGCCTACGTCAAAGAAGCACTGGCGCAGGGATACATTCGCCCATCCACGTCACCCGCCTCCTCTAGTTTCTTTTTTGTGAAGAAAAAGGATGGCGGCTTACGCCCGTGCATCGACTACCGAGCCCTGAACGACGTCACGGTGAGATACACCTAACCTTTGCCGTTGATTGGTCCGCTTATGGAGACGATGCATGGGGCCCGGTTCTTTACAAAACTTGACTTGCGGAGTGCCTATAATTTAGTGCGTATCAGCGGTGGGGATGAGTGGAAGACTGCGTTTAGCACCACTTCCGGGCATTACGAATATCTGGTGATGCCCTATGGTTTGATGAATGCTCCATCTGTGTTTCAATCGTTCGTTGATGATATTTTTCGGGACATGCTAGGTCACGGTGTGGTTGTGTATATCGATGACATCCTGATATATTCGAACTCGCGGGCTGAACATGTGAACACCGTTCGCAGGGTATTGAAGCGGTTGATGGCGCACGACCTATTCGTCAAACTGGAGAAGTGTGTGTTTTTTCAGTCTTACGTCTCTTTCCTCGGATATCGCGTTTCCTCCGGGGGTGTGGAGATGGAAACTTCGCGCGTGGAGGACGTGCTCAATTGGCTTTCCCTTACCTCCGTGAAGGATGTCCAAAGATTCCTGGGTTTTGCCAATTATTTCCGTCGGTTCATCCGGGGTTTTGGCACTGTGGCAGCCCCGATTACCTCGCTGTTGAAGGGTGCGCCAACCCGTTTACACTGGTCTTCAGAGGCAGAGCGGGCGTTTCGCTCGCTGAAGGTGTTGTTCTCCTCTGCCCCGGTGTTGGCGCACCCCGATCCGGATTTGCCTTTCATCGTGGAGGTGGATGCTTCCGAGGTTGGGATGGGGGCCGTGCTCTCCCAGCGGTCGGGGGTCCCTCCTAAGCTCCGCCCCTGTGCTTTCCTCTCGAGGAGGCTCAGTGCGGCGGAGCAGAACTACGATGTGGGGAACCGTGAGTTGCTTGCAGTTGTCAAGGCTCTGTCGGCTTGGAGACACTGGCTCGAGGGGGCTAAACACCCTTTCCTCGTTCTGACTGACCACCGCAACCTGGAGTACATCCGTTCGGCGAGGAGGCTGTGCCCGCGTCAGGCCAGATGGGCCCTGTTTTTCACCAGATTTCACTTCACCCTGTCTTATGTTCCAGGTTCCAAAAACATTAAGGCCGACGCCCACTCCCGGATCTATGACCATGAGGGAAGGACCGTGGACACCTCCCCCATCATCCCTGCAGCGCACATCATTGGACCAATGGTGTGGGAGGTGGATGCGGAGATACGGAGGGCACTCCGTGCGGAGCCCTCCACGCTTCACTGTCCGGATGGTCGTACGTACCTGCCAACTGAGGTGCGGGACAGGCTCTTGTTTTGGGCTCATACTTCTCCCTCCTCTGGTCATCCGGGCGTGGGCCGGACTTTGGCTGTGGTGAACGGTAAGTACTGGTGGCAAAAGATGTCCGGGTGTACGTCTCCTCCTGTTCGGTGTGTGCCCAGAGTAAGTCTCCCAGACACCTGCCCTCGGGTAAGCTGCTTCCTTTGCCTATCCCACAACGGCCATGGTCCCATTTAAGTGTGGATTTCTTGACTGATTTGCCTCTTTCCCAGGGTTGCACCACTGTCCTGGTCGTTGTGGATAGGTTCTCGAAGGCCTGTTGTTTGCTCCCCTTTCCTGGCATCCCTACGGCCCTGCAGACCGCGGAGGAACTATTCACTCATGTCTTCCGGCACTATGGGGTCCCGGAGGATATAGTGTCTGACCGGGTTCCCCAGTTCACGTTCAGGGTCTGGAAGGCGTTCATGGGGAAGCTGGGGGTCGCGGTCAGCCTTACCTCCGGGTACCACCCTGAATCCAACGGTCAGGTTGAGAGGGTTAACCAGGAGGTGGGCAGGTTCCTGCGAGCGTATTGCATGGACCACCAGGCGCGGTGGGCTGCCTTTCTGCCGTGGGCCGAGTACGCCCAAAACTCCCTCCGCAGTTCCTCCACTCACATGACACCGTTCCAGTGCGTTCTGGGTTATCAACCTCCTCTCGGGCCCTGGAACGCGGAGCCGTCTACGGTGCCAACAGTGGAGGACTGGTTCCGGAGGGCAGACGCCACCTGGCGAGCGGCCCACGTGCATTTGGGCAGAGCGGCACAAGACAGCCGCTGACCGTCGCCGCTCTGACGCTCCGGCCTATGCCACGGGCGACCGGAAGCTGAGCCCGCGGTATGTGTGGCCGTTTAAAGTCCTGAGGAGAGTCAATGAGGTATCGTATCGGTTGCAGTTACCTACCACGTACCGCATCAATCCGACCTTTCATGTGTCTTTCCTCAGGCCGGTGGTGAATGGTCCCCTCCAGGAGCACGTGATCCGGGCGTCTCTTCCTCCGTCGCTGGACATCAACGGGTCCCCCGCCTATGCTGTTCGGTCGGTGTTGGACTCCCGGCGTCGGAGGGGGGGCCTGCAGTATCTCATGGAGTGGGAGGGGTATGGCCCTGAGGAGCGGAGCTGGGTTTCTCGCTCGGACGTCCTCGACCCGTCCCTCTTGCGGGATTTCCATCTGCGCCGTCCGGGGCGTCCTGCTCCGCGCCCTCTGGGTCGGCCCCGGGGCCGGCGGCCTCGCGCAGCTGGAGCTGCACCTACGGGGGGGGGTTCTGTCACGTCACCACCTAGTGGAGGCCACTCCCCTGTGCGCGTGGCACCCCCGGCGTTCGACGTCGCCGGCCTTCTAGGCACCACCGTCCGTGTTTGTCTTGTTCCCCATGTCCTGTGAACGCATCCCTCCCTGATTCCATACAGCTGCAGCCCATTACCTGCTTATTTAATCCCTCATGTGTCTTTTCTCTGCGTTCGGCATTGTCTTCCTGTTTACGTGTGTAGGGCACAGAGGTGCTCTGTGGCAGAGTTTATCTATAACGCCACTTATTTCTACATTGAACTACCGGTAGTGTTATATCCTACCGCGTATCATAGGTAATAAAACCTATTTGATTTATTCGCCTACCTGCAGTTTGGTCTCCTTCATTCCACGTTACAGCTGTACTGTTCATGGAAAAGCCAGACCAAGTGGAACAGAAATATAAACTGTACTCAGTATTGTTGTTCAAATTTTTAGTACAACTGAAATAAAAAGGAAGATATGTCCTACCTATCTACTTTCTCTCATGTGAAATCCACAGATTATATTCAGCTGACTCCCTTACATAACCTGTAACTCAGTAAAATCGGTTATGTTTCATGTTGCGTTCAGTGCAAGTCTCAGATACTCCAAATTTGGCCATCCTTTTACTTACATAGCCTACCACCAAAGAAAAAAAGAATCAATAAATATAAAAAACAAAAAAAAGTATTTTAGGATTAATATTTGGCAGGTATAAAAACAAATTACTATTATCAATAGACACAATTTATTATTAAATCAATAAAATGTAGCTTGGATATTGATATGTGAACGATGGTTCAAAACAAACTGACAACAATGATGGTTTTTTGGCCACTACAGGTGTCATCAATAAACAGCCATTAAATGCAACCAATGCAGGGTCGTTCTAGAGCTGAGGGATTTGGTTCTATAAAATGCCTTGCTACTGTAAGAACACATCTTAGAGAACCTCAGTCATGCATTAAACCTCACAACAATACCTGGTCAGTAGCAGGACATTTTATGGAACCAAATCACTCAATTAAGGATTTACATTGCATTGAGATAGAACCATTAATCTACAAAAAATATACTCCAAATGATTATTACATTACTACCACATGACTTGAAGAAATAGTTGGCTTAAAGAAACTGCCAATTGACGTTATACACAACCAAACGAATGCTATGCCAAGTGGAGGCAATTAAATGTAGAAATACAACTAAACGGTGAGTGGACACCGTGGATCAGTGATTTATGATTGGCATTGCCTGATGAATTCAGTTGACCCAACTTAACCATTCATCCGTATGCTACTTGTTACATGAAATGTTATGTTTACTTCTCATTAATTGGTTAAATGCATGTGGGTCAATATAAAAACAAATGCTGATTGGAGGAAGAACCGATGATGGAAATTTAAAGCACCAACTGTCCCTAATAATTCTTTTTTTTACTGTATACATTAAAACACAATGCATAATGCTGACACGTTGGTGTCTCCACGTTTCCAATGCAAACGTGAAACAGGAACACTGGACATTTTTTACTCAACTTCTAAGATCAATGGGGGGGAAAAGCAGCCCAGGCCAGCAGAAGAACAGACACGTTGGTCTCCAGGGACAAGGATAAGGATGTGACACTAACACAGTGCCTCACAGGAAACATCCAAGATACTTCCCTGACCATCGGTGGGACGTGAAAAGCATCCTCCTGGCGCTACAGCCTGTTGGTAAACACAGACGACAGGTAAAGAAGATAGAACAGGGACTATATGGGTGATTATTCAGCAGCCTTATTAAAGACATTACTCAATGAAACGAGGCACTGCCGAACACTGTTTGTTGGATATTCCTGAAGTTTAGTGAATATATTCGGATCCCCATTAGCCAAAGCAACAGCTGCTCGTCCTGAGGTCCACACATTGATTCATATTGCTGCTGCAGAGATGAAGAATACAAAGATTGTGGTTGATGTAAAAAGGGAGATCATATTACACTATGCAATCCAGTACTTTGCAAGTAAAAATATTTTAACAGCGAACATAAACAGCATCTGGGATCAGTTCACGACACAAAAATAGACTGATGTATCAATGAAATGTGATGCCAAGCAATGCAACACATGTATACTGACACACTACACACACAGCGCGGACGCCTTAGTCCAGAAATTGTCCCCCAGCCGAGGTGAGGGAATGCATTATTAACAGCCTGAGAATATTTGTCCCTTTGGGCACCACTGCCTATCCCGTGACAACCATGGAGGGTGCATAATACATGCGCGTGTACGTGCTTGGGCCTTATCCCTGGACACAAGTGTCAGCCTGGTCTCCGAAAGCACGGCAAATAAAGCCTTTGCTCTTTTCAAGAAGCCCCACTTTATCATTTATTACAGGCAATTCCACACCACCCTCTAGGAGAAGAGGTGAGAGGGTATAGCTGTGAAAGACTGGTTTGGCCCCTCATTCAATCTTCTGGCCATCCAGAAGATTGTTAGTCTACTATTAAAACATACTGTTGCTGCGATTATGGCCACTACAGATCATACTCTTTATTCAGAGTAAGAATGCTGTACTGGTATCAGGTTTGCCTTTTAAAGAGATAACATGGACCGGTAGGTGCCTGATCTCAGATCTGCACTATTTACTCTGAGACACTTTGTTAACAAGGATTTTGTCCTGTTACGAAGACAACAGAGTGGTTGCCAAGGATGCATTGATTAAAAGGTGACCTGTTAAGAAATTCTCTCAACTTGTAATGAATTCACTTCAGAGATAGTTAGCTCACTACATTAAACAACAAGGATTTTAGAGAGCATTTCCACAGTAAGCCTTAAAGAAAACATCAATGCCTCTTAGCTAGGTGACTGATTTTTTAATTTGTTGGGGGAAAAAACGGATAACATAGTTTTTCTTTTTCTTCTCAAAAAAGCCAACATGAAGAAATACAAAGGTTTTATTAAGATCACAGAAATTTCACTTGAAGTCACACAAGGAATTAAGCTCAAAGGATAATTAATTGTTTATGGAATCATTAAATGGATCCTTTAGGAATGTCCTCTTTAGGAGATCGTAGATAACATCTTCAATTGCAGTTATCCCAAATTCTCTTGCTTCTTTTAGTCACGTTTACATTTGTACACAACACTGTATTGGACTAACAATTCACTGAAACGTAGTTTGAGAGGAAGTTGAGAAGAAAGAACTCAAAACCACAGGTTTACAACTCAATGGGGCATCAGCATTATTGGTGGTCCCAGATGTTGCCTGCTCCAGGACTACAAAAAAACTAGAGACTAGTTGTTAAATACGCTGTTTGGTATTCTGAACACTCCCGGAGAGAATTTCAATTGTGAGCACTCTTCCAAATATAAGATTGCCTGATCTACTGTACACGAAATAGGTCTTCACTTAAAATCCTGTCCAGGAAGTGTACTTGCGTCTTTCGTCAAGTTGCCTCATGCTACTAGAAAATCAGATGTCCTATTGGCCGTTGTAGCTTGGAAAAGGCCTACTCACTTACACAGGGCATGTGAATACTAGACCAATCATTTCTATTTGTCCATACTTTTTATCCCCCCTGCTCAAAATTAATTGCTTCAACATTAATCACAGACAGCCTTTCATTAACGTATACATTCATCTGGGTGTTTCTGAGGATATGCCACGGAAAATAAGACACACCTGGTCTAGAGTGATGGGGATTCGATTAGCAGATCATTCTCAATGAAGATGCCAGTGTTTTTTGGCAGTGCTGCGAGAGGGAACAGACCGCAGCAATCCTGAACGTCCACCCTCATCTCACCAACCATTCATCATTTGCACGCACATAAATGCGCACACACACTTCCCTACTGCTGGATGCGTGGAGTTCAGTGTGTGTCAGCACACAAACTTGTATATGCTGGTATGTGAGTAAACTGACTTGATCGGTGTGGCCAGGTCTGTACGGAAGACAGTAAAGGATGATTAAAACTGTCAGACAACAGCTGTACAGTGACAGAACCGACAATTTGTAAAATGAACCCAAATTTCAACACACATTATTGTTGTCCAATGGGAGGCTAGTAAAGCCAAGGGGGCGGGATGATGGGCTGTGCCAAGCACGAGCTAGCAGGGGATTCTGCAGGACTTTCAAGCATTTTTCCAGTAGGGAAATCCCATACTTGAATGTGCAAGACCTCTCTTGACTCCATCGCCTCTTCTAAGCAAGCATTATTTTTTCTTTTTTGGCTAGGGGTAGTCTACAAAACGTCCTTAACATTTTCTACTTTGGGAACGAGAGAAGGGTAACAACAACAAAAAAGATTTATGAGAAAATAAGCAGACTGTTTTCACGCGTCCATCTCCATCTGGCTCCTTGTTTTATCTTGTTTGAGAACTACCCTACAGTAGGTAAGAAACAGAGACGTGTGGGTGGAAGTTAACCCAATCTGACTCCCGCTGTCATGCTCATACATAGTTAAACGTGATAGATCTCCTCTGTCATGTCTCTTTCCATGAGAGCAGACAGGGGCAGATTAAGGAATCATCAGCCCAAGGGCTTTGTTTTTTAAATAAACCCCATTTTAATGGATGAAAACCAATGCATTCCCTATTTTTGGTATACCTTATATAAACACATTTTATACAATCCGATAATTTTTTACAGCATATGGCAAAGCGCACTAGCTGAATATAATTCCAAACAAATTACCAAAATGAGTTGCCACTATGAAAAAGGCAAACAGACATCAGTAAAAAAGCAACATGGCCTTGAATGCAAACAAGAACATCTTCGGTATATATTATCATAAGCAGTAGACTGCTTATCCCTTAAAGGTCTAAAGCCTTCTAAATCAGCCTGTCACTATGTTGACCTTTTGACCTCTCAGGAGGTCATCCTTTATAATAGAATGATGTCCTTTATTTTGTGGATTCTGCAAAGCCTTAACTAGAAGAAGGATGAATAGATAACATTGTTTGAAACACATCCATGAGTATATTTGTGAAATTGTGTGAAAAAACATAAAAACGTATGTTGACATGTACTTGTTTTTATTGAGGAACGCAAAGTATACTACAACAGGTAGGCGGTTTTACATAACATTGGGATGTCCCCAGGGGTTCACAACAACTAGAAGCTGTTTATTGTATAAACAATAAAAATTTAATATTTTCGGAATTATTTCTTTCCATAACTGTCAATTTGGAGTCCTTCTATCAGTGTGGTGGAACACTACATACATAAATCCAAGATTAGATTTGACTCTGGGTCTAAATGGGCCAACTCTGAAAAAGAAATCAATATTTTTTTATGAAATCTTGAAATACTGTGTTTTTGTGGTCGGGATTTGGATTCTACTTTACAGAAATACACAAATGCAAGCTTATAACTTTAACCAGTCAGGAGATATTAATAGAAATGTAAAAGGTGCGCATTTTGACGCAATTTTGTCAAGCGGCCTTTAAGTGTTATAGTGTTCTTGGTGCCAGGTCAACTAACTAGCCATGTCGGTTCCCTTTCATCACAGAAAAATAACCGCTATTTTGCCACTATACCTTTATCAGCTATTTTCTATGCTACTTTGAACTATTTCTACGGTTTGCTTATTTTCAGCAAATGTTTGTACAAATGAATTTGTCATCTCAGCATCTTGCCAAAGTGCAGCCTAGATTTCTCTCATGAGTATAATTTAAAATTGAAAGACTACTACAGAAAAACAACCCTAGAAGGGGTATAAATATGATTTTATCAATAAGAGAACATACACAGAATTGTCAAGACATTTTATCAGGTTTTACTTTTTAATGTGGCACAGACTTGACCAGTCGTGACGTTTTTAGCAAAATGTCAAACAAAGCACGTTCTCACACACTCAAAATAAATCCAGTATTCGAAATGTGCCCCATGCATCTACACCTCGACAAATGGACGGAGACATCTGTTATGGAATAAGATTTCTTATGTACCAACACGGTCATGGGGTGAATTTATGCATCCACAGCTATATGAGCTCTTCTCCCTCTTGGCCCCTTGATTTCTGTCTCTGCAATACTTTATTGCTCTTAACAAACCAGAAGGCATTTTTGAGGGTATATACTGCCTGTTTAAGTAAATTTGCATGCAGCTGACCAGCGGTAATGCTAATTAATGGCAGAGTTGTCTATAGTTTGCTTGGCATTGTGTTGTAATTACCATGACGAACTGGTTATAAGTGCTACCCCCGCTATATTGTTTCGTGCCGATACGGACCATACAAGATTACTTTCACCCCTCATCCCTGGATGGAGTCTAGATTGCAGTTTCCTTTTAAGTCAGTGCTGGCAGCCATTTATAGTGTTTCAAACAAATGTTCAGTCTGTATGGCAGTGGGTTTGATGCAAAAGAAGAATCTAGAACAACTTTATATATTTAAAATTTTGACAGGCATGCGCAGAAAACAGTGGTTTGACGAATTTTCTGGGGTTTTATGGGTTTTGGGACCAATATTATTTTGAACCCAAGGGCATTAACCCGGTTAAGCTGTCCCAAAAAGACAGAAGTAAGCAACCCATACCTGAGCAGATCCCCTCGCCACCATTCCTGGGACTGCGCCATAGATCTCGTTCCTAGAGCACACAGAGCATAAAGATGAAGGAAAGATGATCATCGAGTTAATGGACAGTCTCGAAAACCATCAAAGAACTGCTTTTTTTTACTGCCAGTTCATCCAAGGATTCAGCTTCATCGCCGCGCCACTCACGTCATTGCTAAAAGGCCAACCTCAGCGCCTCCACTGGACCCCAGAGGAGGGGAGAAGGCCTTCCTTGACCTGATCCACGTAAGCCCTTTATGCTCGAGGTAGATGCCTCCGAGGTCAGGGTGGGGGTAGTTCTCTCCCAGCTACACGGAACACCTCCCAGACACCTCCTTGCACACCACAACCACTGCTTATCCTTCCTGGTTGTTCTCTACGTTTGCATTTAGCTAGAGTCCTTGTCACCACTGGTAGCATGGGGTGGTACCTGCATCCCATTCAGGTTCACTGGTAGACCAGCTCCTCCAGGCACAACCATACATCCAGTCGCAAGAAGGTTTGCTGTGTCTCCCAGAACAGTCTCAAGAGCATGAAGGAAATACCAGTAGACAAGCCATAAAGGGTATCAAACCAGCAGCAGGACCGATATCTGCTCATTTGTGTGAGGAGGAACAAGAGGATTACTGCCAGAGCCCTACAAGATGACCTCCAGCAGGCTACTGGTGTGCAGTTTTCTGACCAAACTGTCAGAATTTGACTCCATGAGAGTGGCATTAGGGTTGACATCCTTTAGTGAGACCTGTGCTCACAGCCAGAGACCATGCAGCTCGATTGGCATTCGCCAGAGAACACCATTATAGGTCCGCCATTGGTGCCTCGTTCTCTTTACAAATGAGGGCAGGTTCACACTCAGCACATCTGACAGATGTGAGAGTCTGGAGATGCTGTAGTGAACGCTATGCTGCCTGCAACATCATCCAGCATGACCGGTTTGGCGGTGGATCAGCAGCACCGTAGACTGTCCAGGAGCTCACTGATGACACCATCCACCGTCTCATCAGGAGCATGCCCAGACAAAGTTGGGAGTGCACACAGGCACGTGGGGGCCATACACACTACTGAGTCACATTATCAGTTGCCGTGATAAAATTCACGCAAGATGGGAAAGCATATGGTTTCAATTGTTTACTTAGATTTTTGGTGCGAGTTTGAATTCAGCCACCAGTCGGTTGGTGATTTTGGTTTCCATTGACCATTGTTGCGTCAATTTGATCTTTATTATGTGTCCTTTATTGAGAACCGAAGTGTGATTTCAGTGTTCCCTTCTTTTTATTGAGCAGTGTATGTACAGCAGCAAGCAATTTGTGCTCTATAACATGTGTGATATGTCCCCCAAGACACTGCATGCTCTTCACAGAGACACTGCCTCAGTGGACCTTCAGGGAACTAATAATTGGTTTATCAGTAAATACTGCCCCTTTATCATCTTCTGTGTGTCTGTGTCTGTGCCTGTGTGTTTTTGGTTGTGTGGAACCAAGAAGTTAAAAGAAACCAAGGCAGAGAGAGAGAACAAACTGAAAGACAAAGAGAAAAGGAGAGAGGAAGAGAGAAATGCAAAAACATACAGGAGAGATCCGGCTCCGGGGAAGTGACAGGGTTACTTAGCCTTTGTCTCCCCAGAGGTGTGTGTGATCTGTGTTAGCGACAGGTTTTGTCTCTCTGAGTGTGTAGATGATAACGGCTAATGAGGATCATTGTCTATCTTCTCCGGCCTCTCGCTGCTGTATTCAATCGTAACAGAAAGGAATTGTAAGGTGGAACAGAGAACACAACGCCCTAATCGTTTATTTAACTCTAAAATCATATCAGTAGGTGCGTGTGTACATGAATCCAAGTCTATATGTTCATGTGGTAATTCACAGTGTTTGTGTCTACTATCTGAAAGGAATGTAACTAACGTGATTTGAATCCAGTCAGTTTGTGTTATGTTGGTAGGGTTCACACACATCAGCTGAATTTGCAAAGCTACAGTAGAAAGCAATCTGATGGCGCAAACTAAAGCAGTATTACAGCACTGCTTTTGGTATCCCCCAGTTGAAATCAGATTTTTGCCCCAGCTATGTTCAAAACACAAAACGTGGATTCAAATATTTCTGGGTCCACAAGCCACTTCACGGTTGAGGAACCAACATACATCATGTTGGAAACATTCTACTTTAAGCTCATGGTTATCTAAAAACAGGCCAATTTAACGATCTTTAGTTCCATGAAGATTTTTCTTGACAAGCTGAAGTATATGGTCTGTACTTCTGAGATTCAATTAAACATTTAAATGTCCCTTAAATTTGACCAAAATAAAGATTGGAAGCAAAAGAGCAAAAGGAAAAAATAAAGAGATAAAAAACACCCAGACACATACCCACAGAATCAACCGCAGTCCACAAATGTTCCCCAAGCAGAGGTGAGAGGAAGCATTATTAACTGCCTAAGAGTGGTCCCTTTCAGGACCAGTGGTAGTCCGATAAAATCCACCGTGGGCACATAATGTGTGAGTTGATAGTTGCACTTGCATGCTCGAGCGGGCGTGCATATTTTAGTTTGCGTAATGCGCCGTATATTCAATGACCCATCTGAAGGAGTTGACAGTCACCCGTCCTGTCCTCAGGCTGAAGAGACCACATGCTGCTGATGAGAGGAAAGAGGTTTGATCCTGGGACAGGAGTCGACAGGAGAGTCACATTTACGGATTTGAGAGACAGAGCCCCTCTTGGTTCAAGAAAACCAATAAAAACACACCAGAACACTGAAAGGAACTGTCAAAATAAATAATATCAAATATGCCGTAGCAAAACTTGACTGAACATGCAACTGTATAATGAAGCGCTGCAATATGATTGTGAATATTGGTAACCATTGGTCATGTTACTAAACCAACACACAAATTTTACTTAAAAACCGTGTCCAAATTCCTCTAACTTCAAGTAGCTTGTTGAGAGAATTTTACACATTACCTCAAATTCATCTTTAAGTCCTCTCAACTGAATACTGCAACTGGTGAAGTCTGCTTTCAGTGTAGAACAGAACTGCTTTTTCTATTGCTTATTACCATACAGATTGGATAGCTGTGACTCCTCAATTACTTGACGCTTTTAATGACAAATTAGGAGGCGGAGCTGAACATTTTAAAGGTGAACTGTTGCTTTAAAAGAGCAGCAGCTTACAGAATGGCTCCACTGCACTCACAATCTGTCTGTATAGCTCAAAGCTCTGGACCCAGGCCAACTGAAAATCCATGCCAATGCTCTGCCTTTCCACGCTTCACTGACCCCCTCCAGCTGTTGTATATGTTTTTTTAAATATATATTTATAAAAGAGATTAACTGGTGAAATTAGAGGCCCGTCATCTACTAATGCTGATCGATACCGCCTGTTTGTCTAATGGAAGAAATGCACATGATCACATTTCGGCTAGCCAGCCGGCTCTGCTATATACGCTATGCAATAAATTATTCATGTATTAGCGGAGAGAGGATATTCCCCTATCGTACGCAGAGATTCATCATGAGCTATTAGATTTAATGTGTGGATATTTTTACTGTCTCCACCCCTAATGCAAAAGGAGGAGGGTAACTTACATCCATGGCACGTGCACACACACGGACACAAGCACACACACGCCGCAGAACGTAAAAGAATGGCTTTCTGGAACCTCTGACCAGCAGAGGTGTTTAGAGACAGTTAACCAGTCCACTCACACACGGCACTACACTTGTCAGTGGTGTGTGTGTGTGTGTGTCCGCAATCATGCCTGGTTTGCGTGTGCGCGATACGTGGGAGCAGAGGTTGATGCTGAAAGCAGCCATTTAATGTGTTCAGGTCAGTGGTGCCACAGCGGTGAGAGAAGCCCACGGGCTGGAAGGGTCCCGCAGGTCCACTGGCAGGTGAGGAGGACTGCCTGCCCGCCGGCCGCCAGAGTGTGTTTGTGTGTGTTTGTGTGTGAGACAGCCTAAGGCCCTTACTCCTATGATCGACGGGCGTCCTGGTGGGGCCAGCTTGCCTGTCATCCTTAGGCTACTGCTGCAGCCAATTAAAGGGCTACCGCTGGTAGGACGAGACAGGCAGGACCAGGAGGAAGACGGCAGTGAGTGAGGGGGACAGGATAGGTGGCGAACACGCAGGATGGAGGAGGAGGAAGTAGGGAAAGGAAGAGGGGGAGGATCAAGGGGATGATGAAGAGTAGGAGGAAGTGTGGGGAGAGACTGTTCCATGAAACACTCACGCCGTCATCTATAAACGGCCTGCCATAAATGGCGCGCTGTGTTGGGGAGGAGGCGGCGTTGGAGAATGACGGCTCGGCACTTGGAGATTGTGGCTCTGGATTGCTAGCAGCCGGCCCACAGCGGCAAAATCAGTTTGGTTTCCAAGATGGGGATGTTGTTTACATGGATTAACAGACCTGAAAATAATAATAGAGATGTTCTTGAGAGGTCATATGACTCCACTAGCTAGGTTTCCATCGAAAGGGATTGTTCCGCATCAAAGGCATTGTCTGATGTTGTAGTACTTAGTACCAGTACCATGTGTAATTGTCATAAATCGTTACAATTTAAAAAAATTGCTTAAAACTTTTACAGATTATTTGAGAATATTGTGCTTCT
>JACXGK010008896.1:7461-21291 GCA_016801125.1 Novumbra hubbsi | reverse complement strand
TTGTGATAGTCATTGTGATTGTCATTGTGATAGTCATTGTGATAGTCATTGTGATAGTCATTGTGATAGTCATTGTGATAGTCATTGTGATAGTCATTGTGATAGTCATTGTGATAGTCATTGTGATAGTCATTGTGATTGTCATTGTGATAGTCATTGTGATAGTCATTGTGATAGTCATTGTGATAGTCATTGTGATTGTCATTGTGAGTTAACCAAAGCCCAAAGCATCGAGTTTCTCAATGTTTCTGTGCGCACGCAGTGTGTTGCAAACGCTCCCGCGCATGTTGCATCCGTGTCCCGCCAACTCCCCCAAAGGAGGCCGGTTGTCTCTGGGGCGCGGCTGCCTCCCATCGGGTCCTCGTCTGGCAAAAGAACAAAGAGGCTTCCCAGGAGTTGCTCAGGGGAGAGGCAGGAATAGAAGGAGGAGGATGCAGTGGGAGGGGAAGAACAGGAGGTACCAGAACAGGAGGTACCAGAACAGGAGGTACCAGAAGGGCACCCCTAAACCATGCTGCCTCCACTTTGGCTCAGCCCCAATGATGTGGGAGTCGGGGGGGAGGGGGGAGGAGACCAGGAGAAGAAGGGAGGAGAGCCTGCCAAAGTTACCACCACTCAAGCTTGTTTCTCCCAAACCGCCACAGCGACTTTTCTCCTCCCTAACCGCTTGAATTTCTCCTCCCTAACCACTTGAATCCTCCTCCCTAACCACTTGAATTTCTCCTCCCTAACCACTATATTTTCTCCTCCCTAACCACTTAATAGTTCCTATATGTTTGAAGACAAGACTTCTCCCAAATAACTATTCAGTAATGCTTACAAGATTCCCTCTGATACATTTCCAACCCTTCTAGGACGACATTCAAGCATTACGTTACCGCTGTAGCTGTTTAATTCATAGGTGAGCAAATCCTAAAGGCCGATACCGGAAACACAGCTAAGGCCGCCCTCTCTGTCTTTATCAGCCAATGGCGGCACCAGCTTCCCATTGAGGCTGGGACAGCAAAATGCCTGTCCATTTTCAAAGAGCACCTCAAATAACTGCACGGACATCCCCCCCTCTATGGTTCTCAAGAACTAACGTCTAACACTTAATGCTGATATATTCATTGTGTAGGATGCACTTGCCATTGCTATGTTGCATGTTCTTCCCACATTGCTTTCTGAATGCATGTACAAACTGTAAGACTTATAACCTCATCAAAATAATTGTGTTAAGGTGTTGCTGGTCATGCACAACCATTCTGTTAATCCAGATCATGTTAATCTACTAAACCTAACCGTCTTATTGGATGTCAATTTATGGTAATGTGATTGGATACAATTATTTTGGGGTTTTGAAATCCCAAATACTTAGATGCTTATTGTAGTTCTTGCGCATGTGTAATAAAGAGGTGACTTGGCTCCTGCATTCCCCAGCAATCTGAACACATGTTTCATCATCGTGTGGAAGAGGTGAACGGGGCTCCTTCTCTACTTCATTAGACCTCCTCCCTGTAGGTGTCTGGAGGTCAGGGGAGAAATCACACACAGCAGCAGCATGGGATATGTAATACTGCCACACCGCACTGCATCACACACACACACACTTACACACACACACCCATTACATTCACACACACAAGCACACCATCACATAAAGGGCTCACACAGACACACACACACACCATTAGTTCATTCGGTCGTATTTCTTACATGCCGACCATTTCAAAATTATTGTCACACTCATGTCTGTAATTTGATTAATTCCCGGGCTTTTAAACTCAATTTCTCTCAGGGAAACTATTCATTTCACAAGGTCTCATTTTCTCTGGATCATTTCGCTGAAATTACAACTTCAAATGTCTGCTCTCTGGACTCTAAAGAAATGAATAATTTTGGATCCATCTTTCAGGTCCTCTTATCAGGGGTATTAGAGAACCTGCTTGTTCGTTTTAAATTCATGGAGTAATATTTAATAGTCTCATTCCTTGGAGTTGACCGGTCTGGTCAGATCTGACATTAGAAGAGAGGAATGCCAGACATCCTGCTCTGTGGACTGTTAGACGGTGAATGGCTTACTTTACCGCTTAGAAAGCAAAGTAAAAGAGCTTTTCTGGATATTTATTGGAGCCAAGTACAGTGATAGAACACGCCTGTGTACTGGGAGCTGCGGAAAACATTGGTACACCTTGTTGCCATTCATTTAGGTTGTTTGTCATAAGTTCTGTTGGTGTGTGCAGGTCGTCAGATTGAATTAAATAGAACGCCATCGCCGGGATTCCAACCGGGTTACGGTGCCAGACGGCTGGTTCCTAATCGCTGTCGCCAGAGACTGGAACCAGAGCCGGCCCGTTCCTGTTCCCCATCATCCAAAACCTCCCTGTCAACTGAGCAGTTGGGCAATCCATTGTGAACGCCGGAATGAGGTGGTGAGTGACGCCGACACCGTTCCAGTGTACTTCACTATGCTCCCTGAGAAGCCTAATTAGCTGGAAAATGTCATCTTTCTCGGAAGACCGCACGCACGCACGCACACACACACACACACACACACACATGCAAACACACACACAACATTTTAATCTCCACCAGATCTAGGCCTGCTGCTGTGCTCAGCTTCTCCTCGTTATTCGTCTATCCTCGCTAAAGTGCTTCACTTTTAGAGAAGATGAGCGTCTCTGTTCCAAGGGGCCTGGCTTCAAGCTACTGGGCATCCGGGATCCCAACAAAAGACTGCTAATTTGAAGATACTTTTCTCATTACTGACCACTTTATTGCTTTTTGCCGACTCGTCATGTATTTCCAACGGAGCAAGTCCCTTCTTAATCAGATTCTGGTTTTGTATGGAGTGCTGAGTGAGAATTAGGCACGAATTAAAGTACATTACCTCAGTGAAGGTTTTTCGCCTTTGAATTTTCAAGCTACAGTAAAACATGCATTAAAGCAACATACTTTCATTCCTGCCTAATCCTCATTCAGCTCTTTACACATAGCCAATTTAAACAGAATACTTAAACGACATATGTCATCAGTGACTGTATAAGCTTTATTGTAAATTGTGCAGAATTTTCTAAAACCCATTGGTTTCTGGGAAAATGTTATGATGGAACTCGTTAGTTTTTGAACCCGGTCTTGCAACCGGGAATCCTTTGTGAGGTGAAGGAGAGATTGGAAACTCCACTTGTTCTCTGTGGAAATACACTTGTCAGGTTTAGTGCCTCTCTATCAGAACAACATCGATTTATATTTGTTGAAGGCCTGTCCTCTTACAACACCACACATGAAGCACTTCTGTTTTGGTGTTCTGTTCTTTCGCAACATATATATAATTTTGACACTGTTTTTACATGTTATTTCTGACTCCTCGTGATGCCTGGCAATCTGTTATTTAGTGCATTATGGGTAGCCATAGAGGAAGGTCATACTGACAATGGCTCCTCGTTCACTACTACTTTTTTGCTTACTACTGTTTGCATTTTTTTCATTTTGTAGATGCTGCACTGTTGCTCGTACCATATGTCAAGCACTTTGGGAAGTTGTTTGGGCAGTTCAGTGCTTGAGTGAGGAATCCATTACCACTCTCCATGACTGCTTGACATTCACAGACTGTCTCAGCATATGTCTCCAGGTGCATCAATGATGTGGTCCCAAGGGTAAATGTTAGAACTTTGGGTCTTTAACACCTCCTTTTGCCACTGGTTTCTGGACTTCCTGAAGAGGAGTGCATCATCGACTGCCATATCCCTTCCATGCAAGGAATCTACCACACGATGCCTTAGGAAAGCACGGAAAATCCTACCAGACTACCTCCACCCAGGCTGTAGTCTGTTCACACTGCTGCTGCCTGGTAGACGTTACTGGAGCATCAGGTCCGATGTTTACATTTATAGCAAGTACAACACATATTTATAACATTTATATTATATTCACATTGTCCGTGTTCCCATTTCTACATTATTTGAAATTGATTGTAGTCATATATTGTTGTATATATTTTGTATTTTCTGTCATTCTTTTTGCTTTATATATTTCTTAATTACTACATAGATGTTGCGTGCCTTGTTTTAAGACTTTCATTGTTCAGAATGAAGCATGTTATTCTGTACAATTGACAAATTATATTCTTTGACTACCCAAAAGCATAATATATTTCCTTAACAGTCTATACAAAAGTGATGTATTTCCAGAAATAGGTGGTTATATCTCTCTATGAGTGTTGTCGGTACGTTGGAATGATTCTAACCGAAATTTAAGATTCAAATGGAGAAAGCTGATTCAAGAGTAGTGCTGATCGAATTCTATCAGAATTGACACCTAGTTTAACGATGCACTTAGCGAACGATGCACTAACGATACACTTTAATACATGCTTGCTTGGGAAACACTCTAACAAATTGGTTAGTGAATAAAGATGCATCTGGTAAAATCGTAGTAAACCAGTTCTATCTGGAGGATGGTATGACTATGTCTTCTCTGGTATTACTTCACTGTTTGGGATGTCATCTTTTCTTTCAGAACCCAGATCAAAGCACCGTTTCAGGGGACACAGTCCCAGAAGTGAAAGAAAACATATCCCGCTTCTCTCCTTCTTGCCTCCCAATTAAAACGCCAAGCGGTAGCTGATTGAAAACCTCCAACATTTCCTGCTCTGTGCCAGGCTGGTCCATCGGACATGCCTCAGTCTGTGACGGCTGTGGGAAGACGCCACTGATCATACGAACCAGACTAGCACTCATCCATCTGCAGAGGGCCTTCAGCTCCCCCTCCTTCAGTCCCCAACCCGGGACGAGAGGCAATCGAACCCCAGCCTCCCCGAGGTTAGCGGACTCCTATTCCTTCCGATGCTCCCCAAACGGCAGTGTGTTCCCCAAGCATTGCTTTGCTTTTAACCAGCGCCCCGGAACTACGTGGGGAATAGTGTGCCATTTGGAAGGCGTGTTTTTTATCTGCTCTAAATGGATCCTCTCCGCCTCACGGCAGTTGGAGATACCACGGGACAGAGCTGGAAAGCCTGGGTGCTTGGTTTATTCTTACTCTCCCAGCAGCCTTAGCAGCTCCCGTCCCACCACGTTCTCCTCCTGAGCTCCTCCTGAGCTGTTGCTGCTGCGTCTGCTTGTGCGCCGAGGAAGAAGAGGAGGTGATAGGATTTACCCAGCATGCTCTAGGTTGGCTCCACTTTAGTGGGCGGCTAATGAAATGTCAGAGACAATGTGAGTGACCTGAATCAGTCAGACTGTTGTATGCGCATCGCATACACACATACAAAGGCACGCCCACTTACATACTTATGCATATGTGTGTTTGAGCTTCAGGAGACAACACCACGGACGGTTTCCTTATAACCGGCCGACTGATTCTGGTCAATTTGCGGTTTCCATGGTTATGGTCAAACTACATCAATGAACAGCAAGTCAGTAACTATCATCTCCGTGCTATTCGAGAGCCATTACTGTCTGGGATCTCTGCAAATATGTTTTTGGAAACCTCCCATTTCGTGCGGGAATATTGTTTCTGGCATTGATAAATAGAACCACTATTGCACCTTAGTTAGCCATAATAATAATAATCTAATAAATATTCAAGCACAAAAAAAAAAAAAACTGTGATGCTGTACATCAATCACAATAAGAAAAATGAATAACAAGAAAGTCAAAACAGAATGAACAAATAGCTGAAGTAAATGGGTGTGATTGTGACCAAGCTATAAGTGGAACACCATGGCGAAGACGTGAGTTTCTAGCCTGTTCTGGAAGGTGCAAAGGCAATCTGAGTTGCGTCTAGCTGGTGGGAGGGCATTCCGCAATTAAGGAGCCGCAACCCTGAACACAACTCTGAACACAACACTGAACGCAACCCTGAACAAAACACTTAACGCAACCCTAAACACAACACTGAACGCAACTCCGAACACAACACTGAAGGCAACTCTGAACACAACACTGAACCCAACTCTGAACACAACATTTAACGCAACACCGAACGCAACTGTGTACACAACACTTAACGCAACACTGGCTCTACAGCACCACTTTAACAATCAGTGGCCAAAAATCTTGAATTGCATCGCTCTGCTTGCCTCTGAGAATGTCCCATAACACAAACGTAATATAAACACATAATGCAAAATGCTTCAAGGCACATTGAGGCGACTTAAATTCAACATTAATTAATATATTACTGCTGTTTCTAACCATATTATAATTCGCAATGTAATCTCTAGAATCATGTTTATAGAAGAGAATATGCAGGACTGCGTTGTGATTGCAGAAATCCAATCACAACGTTTCCTATTGTTCATTCAATTTAACCTTCCTCTTAAAACAACCAAGGGAGCAAAATCGTATTTATGAATTGCAGCCAATTTCTCACAGTGACACATTTATTGTTTTGGTTGGGGGAGTGTGTTACAGCATGCTGATGCAATAAATGTTACTGTACATCTTTTCTGATGAGCGCCTGAGGCTGAAAGCTGTGATTTACTGCGTGGAGACAACACTCTGGTCTGTTTTTCTGTGAGAGATGATCATTACTATCAGAGAATTAGATTTAAGAAAGCACAACCTTTTTTTATTACTGTTCGTAAAGTTTTTGAAGGGGTATTGTTTTATGGTTTACTTCTAGCTCTGTTTGTTCATTTTGATGCCTGGAGCTATCCAACATATTCAATTGAGAAGGTTTGAAAAAGAATAAGTGAAGATAATGTTAGGTTTTGGGTCTGTTGAAAAGAAAAATGTTGCGACAAGTTATAGTGATTAATAACACATGCTTTCATATTTTTAATGCACTACCAGGTTTTCTTCACCACAGTAGTTCAGTCTTGAAGAATGCATCCTGACAACGAAACAATCTTTCATTATCTGGTGGTAGATTATGGCTCGACCTTTGTTAGCCAGATGTATCGGTTTAATGCCCTTTATTAGAGAGTTTAAAGGTTTGTTTTAACAGCCACTGTAACCCGGGCCTTCAACATTCCCATTTCAATTCCTTTCGAAATCCCAATCAATCATATTCTGTAGTAATAGTATTTAGTCTGTAGTTTGCCTAATTGTCTTTTTTATCAGATTTAATGTTTTTATTGCATTGCACTGGTTTGCTTTTTTTTTTAAAAACATGGACTTGTCTAATCTGGTTGAAGTTAAATGTACCCTTTCATCCACAATTTGTTAATCTACACTGAACTTCTTCCAGGGAGGTGGCGTTGAACGGCTTTACAACAAGTTTCTGCCATGTATTGAAAAGCACATGCATTATGTATTGCATAGAGAATCACGATTGACCCAACAATCTCGATGGACAGTCTTCACACACAGCATTACGTTCACGAGAGATTCTTGCCACATAAACACTTGCTGTTTACAACGTGGCCAAAATGAGTCTCGAAAGATCCTCTGATAGCAAATCACCAGAGTGTTCGTGACTTTGTCAGCATGTACAGAGATGTCACAGCAAACTGTAATTGCAATTCTAATCCATGAGCTAACAAGACACTAGTGCCGTCTAAATTAATATAGCTGAGGGGAGGACAAATCCACACAGTGAAACTGCACAAACAGCATGCAAATAGATGCACAGGAGAAGCTAAATGCTTTTTCTGACTTTTGGGATTTTGGGACCCATGTAAGCTTTTGACAAACTCTTTCAGTGTAACAAATATTTATATATTTAAACGTTTGGCCAGGACAGACTATTTTTCCAGACATTTATTTTGGCATTATAAACATTATACACAATCTGTGAAATATTGGAATTTGAAACCAGATATATAAACCATCATACACCAGATTGGCTATTATTGCTCACCAATGTGAAATCCAGGACATTGGCAATCAAACCGTTATGGAGTCCACTTAAACAGGTGCATTTGCATTAATTACTAGGGTCCAGACAATTGTACAGCTCCCAGACAAATCCCTGGCACTAGTCATTACAGGAATACTCATTACGGGAATACAACAACATGATGAGAAGCCAGACACATTATGCATCTATCTTTAATTGACCCTGAGTGTGATGATGAATGGAAAGTAATGGTAGTTTAATTAATGTGGGGATTAAAGGAATATCTATTTGTTTTTAAACATGGCAGGTATTTTCTACTTATTTTTTGTGTCAAAGCAGTTTTTTTGGTCACATTTCCACTTTGGAGAGTGTTTTGGCTGTCTAGTTGTGGACACAAGAAAAGGGCAAAGCAGGAAGTAAACACTGTTTGAGTGATACACATCTTTGGTCGTAATAGTGGAAACTGTGAACGCCAGCAGTCTGTCAGTTGAATAATACACATTTGGTTTATACCGTTGAGCTCTACAGTCTGTACCAAGCGTTGACATTCGCACCATTAGAAGAACATCAGAACCACAAATGAAACATTTTGTATGACATGCATCACTCAGGACTGAGAGAGAAAGACAAAGAGAGGCAAAGTTAGAGAGAGAAATTGAGTGTGGTGAAGGACAGGTTAACCAACATTAAGATGGGTACGACAGAGTAGACAAACGACCAACATTATTAATTCAACTCCTCCAACAATAAACAAGACAATTTGTCATCTGTGACAGTTTACACTGTAATGGGATGAAGACTAAAGCCCCACACGAGCCTGCTTTGATTGACAGGTGTGTGTGCTTGGTTTGGGGAAGTGGGATATGACCAGGGAATGTATTCACGGCATCTCTTTGTAAACGCGCATTCGCCTGAACCAAGTTCTGCCACATGAGAATCCTAATTGTGACAAGTTTGCATTAATCAAACGTCACATCTACTGTCATATCCTGTCTTCCTGTCAGGTTTTTGCTGTAAAACCTGTTGATGTTGTGCTGGATGTACCCAAAACTCTTCAGACCTCACTGTTGCCCTTAAATGTAACCACTTTAAACAAACGTTGAGTGACATAATGTGTTAGGCATTACTGGGCAGACCACATCCTGTGAATGGTTTGGTTTATACGTTTCTTTTTTTAACCATTTGAAAGCACCAGAGAGTTGAATGCATTTGCCACACATTTTATCTCATGTCATATTGAGTGTGGGAGTGGTTAGTGGGTTGCCTTTCGGCCTGGCACTGTAGGCAAACTGCTGGGTTTTCACTGAGTCATCAGAGATGGTATTGAAAAGGGACATGGTTGTGTGTTGAAAGTGTTTACATGAAGACCTAGGTGAGTGCTACAGGTCTGTTGAAAGTGTTTACATGAAGACCTAGGTGAGTGCTACAGGTCTGTCAAAAGTGTTTACATGAAGACCTAGGTGAGTGCTACAGGTCTGTTAAAAGTGTTTACATGAAGACCTAGGTGAGTGCTACAGGTCTGTTGAAAGTGTTTACATGAAGACCTAGGTGAGTGCTACAGGTCTGTTGAAAGTGTTTACATGAAGACCTAGGTGAGTACTACAGGTCTGTAGACATTAAGGAAAAACGTCTTGGTACAAATATGAAGCACTTTATATGGTCACCATTTTAAGTATCTTCTCTGCCTGAATTGTAATTCAAGTTTTACTAGTTTATCTAGAAACACCTCAAAATAGATTTAAAGGAAATTAATAACTTTAAGTCCCTCTTGTGTGTATATATACAGTGGGGAGAACAAGTATTTGATACATTGCTTTTTTTCTAGGTTTTCCTACTTGCAAAGCATGTAGAGGTCTGTAATTTTTGTCACAGGTACACTTCAACTGTGAGAGACGAAATTTAAAACAAAAAATCACATTGTATGATTTTTAAGGTATTTGATACATCAGAAAAGCAGAACTTAATATTTGGTACAGAAACCTTTGTTTGCAATTACAGAGAACATATGTTTACTGTAGTTCTTGAACAGGTTTGCACACACTGCAGCAGGGATTTTTTACGGAGCCACTCCTTAGTCGCCCTGGCTGTGTGTTTTAGGTCGTTGTCATGCTGGAAGACTCAATGCTCTTACTGAGGTTCTCGCGATACATGGCCCCATCCATCCTCCCCTCAATGCGGTGCAGTCATCCTGTCCCCTTTGCAGAAAAGCATCCCCAAACAATGATGTTTCCACCTACATGCTTCACAGTTGGGATGGTGTTCTTGGGGTTGTACTCATCCTTCTTCTTCCTCCAAACACGGCGAGTGGAGTTTAGACCAAAAAGTTCTATTTTCCTCTCATCAGACCACATGACCTTCTCCCATTCCTCCTCTGGATCATCCAGATGGTCATTGGCAAACTTCAGACGGGCCTGGACATGCGCTGGCTTGAGCAGGGGGACCTTGCGTGTGCTGCAGGATTTTAATCCATGACGGCGTGATGTGTTACTAATGGTTTTCTTTGAGACTGTGGTCCCAGCTCTCTTCAGGTCATTGACCAGGTCCTGCTGTGTAGTTCTGGGTTTATCCCTCACCTTCCACATGATCATTGATGCCCCATCAGGTGAGATTTTGCATGGAGCCCCAGACCGAGGGTGATTGACCTTCATCTTGAACTTTTTCCAATTTCTAATAATTGCGCAAACAGTTGTTGCCTTCTAACCAAGCTGCTTGCCTATTATCCTGTAGCCCATCCCAGCCTTGTGTCTACAATTTTATCCCTGATGTCCTTACACAGCTCTCTTGGCCATTGTGGAGAGGTTGGAGTCTGTTTGATTGAGTGTGTGGACAGGTGTCTTTTCCACAGGTAACGAGTTCAAACAGGTGCAGTTAATACGGGTAATGAGTGGAGAACAGGAGGGCTTCTTAAAGAAAACCTAACAGGCCTGTGAGAGCCGTAATTCTTACTGGTTGGTAGGTGATCAAATACTTATGTCATGCAATAAAATGCAAATTAATTACTCAAAACTCATACAATGTGATTTTCTGGATTTTTGTTTTAGATTCGTTTCTCACAGTTAAAGTGTACCTATTATAAAATTACAAACCTCGACATGCTTTGTAAGTAGGAAAACCTGCAAAATCTGCATTGTATCAAATACTTGTTCTCCCCACTGTGTATATAGAGTTCTACTCTAATGTCAATGTTTACAATGTTGGGTGAGTAAAAGCTGATTACTAACTGCAAATGCAAATGTTTCAAATACTGTGAATATTATGAAGGCACAAAACATTGCTGGACTGAGAGCCGACTTTAAGTCAGCCAGTTTGTGCCTGTTGAAGAGTCACACGCGCTCACACGATACGTCAAACGAGAACAACGAAAGTGTTAGGCCCAGGGGCACGTATGAAGACAAAATGGGGACGGGGCCCTGCTTCGCTATGCGTTACAGTGACCGGACAGAGCTGTGTCAGACACTAAATAATTACACCCGCCTGGCTGCTGCCGAGGTTTCCGAGAGGTGGAGGGGGGTGGGGAGGTATGGGGAGGGGTGGGAAAGGGTGGAGAGCCGTGGAGCATTGGAAAAAGACAGTGAGGCAACACCATCCATCAGCTGGGTGAAACAAAGGTACCGTTGGCAGATGCGGCCGTCTGAGGGCCCCCATTAATCTGGATGGTTAAGTGTAATTAGGAAGTGGCTGTACGAGCGGACACAAGGCTATTAATAACTCTAAACCAGGGAGACAGGGAGCAGAGAGGAGCCGAGAGGAGGAAGGAGTGTCTCTTTTAATGACCTACACACAACAACCCTGTCAACAGGTTCTGTCCTGACTCGTCACACTCACGAGGCCTTTGACACGGTGTGTCCATATTCCAACAAGCGACGCGCAATAGAACGTGAACATGAACAGGAATCATGTTCACATTCAAATTGTCTCGCAATTTGTGGTGTTTGCCTGCATTTTGGACTAATAGGGGCACGATAGGCGGAAGTGTTGGGGTTGCAGCCAGGGCTGATTGACAAAGGTGAAATCATTTTAAAGAGCGGCAGAATAATTGATGCGGAGGCTGAGATGCTAACGGTAATGTTGACAATTTTCACAAACGAAAGCAATTACCTCAGAAACTCCGTCGGCTACTTAGGAGTTCAAAGTCAAACAAGAACATGTGATCGTGGCGGCGACACCGTCCCATTACCATCCAGCAGTACGCCGAAGATATGAGGGACGGCACACACCGCTTATCCTCCGTCTTTCTGATCACCTGACCTGACCACTTTTAAATGCAAATTTAACAAGAAGCGTTTCATCTAGCGGCAAAATAAAGCCCTGGCGTGTCTTGGATTCGGTTCCGTCTCAAAGCGCGTGGGCTTAGTTTGGCACGTCTCTGCCTTTCCGCTCAGATATACGGCGCTCGGGACACATCTCCCCGGCATCGGAGCATCAGAGGGTAATTCTTTGAGTGTTCATCAGGCGATTTCTTTCCTCTCTTCTCAGTGGATTTCACATTCCCCGACGGCCGTCAGGGCGGAGTGCACAGACTGAGCTGACCCGGTAAGTCACCTCGGAGGTGGCCGTGGGAGAGGGGGGGTGGGGGGGCGAGCCCGTGGCTCAAAGGAGGATGAGGAGTGACAGAGTGGCTGTTTTCTGCTCGGAACACTTTGTGGAACTTAAGCCGCACACACACACTTTCTTTTTCTCTCTCTCAGACCCACGACTCACCCAACAGCATTCTACAGATCTCTTTGGGCGGTGGGTCCATCAGTGGCCACGCCCACCACAGCGCTCCCGGCCAGCACCATTTCCAGCCATCAGAGTCGCCGCCTCCAGTGAATTTGATCTGGCCCCGCCCAGTCTCCGCCTCCAGTAAATTAGACCTGGCCCCGCCCAGTGTCCAAAATAGCAGCCAAATGCCCTCTGTAAACGGCAGTACACATCTCTGGAGCAGATCCCTTCGCCCACTGGTCAAAATGAGTGCACTACATAGGGAAATTGGTGCCATTTAGGACCCTGCGCCTGAGCATGCACTCGTTCCCCCTGTCGTGATCAATCTGGCGATCCGGCAGAAAAACAGTATTTATAAAAACAGGGCCCACATTCATCTCTGTCCATCTGCGTCTTTCTACCTGGAACTAATCATAACATTCTGTCGGGCTGTGATCTCCTTTGATGAAGCGCGGTGAGTCACCATTACCGAATGAGCATTGCAATCGATTGCGCCGTTGCTAGTCAGACGCTTCATTTTATTATTCTAAAGTGTTGCCTGGGAAGTTGGACAATCATCGACAACCTGTTTTACATGCAAGTTATTACACAGACAGATTAATAGCATTTATCTAACTGTATGGATGTCTAACTGTATGGTTGTTTAATCTCTGACTATATAGACATCTAATGTCTAACTGTGTGGACATCTAATGTCTAATTATATGGGCACCTAATGTGTAACTGCATGGACATCTAATCTCTGACCATATGGACATCTAATGTCTAACTGTATGGACATTTAAAGTCTGACTGTATGGACATTTAAAGTCTGACTGTATGAACATTAATGTCTGACTGTATGGACATCTAATGTCTAACTGTATGGACATCTGAATTCTGAATGTATGGACAATAATGTCTGACTGTATAGACATCTAAAGTCTGAATGTATGGACAATCATGTCTGACTGTATAGACATCTAAAGTCTGAATGTATAGACATCTAAAGTCTGACTGTATGGACATCTAAAGTCTGACTGTATGGACATCTAAAGTCTGACTGTATGGACATCTAAAGTCTGACTGTATGGACATCTAAAGTCTGACTGTATGGACATCTAAAGTCTGACTGTATGGACATCTAAAGTCTGACTGTATAGACATCTAAAGTCTGACTGTATAGACATCTAAAGTCTGACTGTATGGACATCTAAAGTCTGACTGTATGGACATCTAAAGTCTGACTGTATGGACATCTAAAGTCTGACTGTATGGACATCTAAAGTCTGACTGTATGGACATCTAAAGTCTGACTGTATGGACATCTAAAGTCTGACTGTATGGACATCTAAAGTCTGACTGTATGGACATCTAAAGTCTGAC
>JACXGK010008895.1:0-14678 GCA_016801125.1 Novumbra hubbsi | reverse complement strand
CACTGGTGGTGCTTCACGTCTATAAATTAATAATGGGCTCTGAGCAGCCGGCACTGCAGGGTGTATTTTTCTTTTCTTACTCCTCCAGAAACTGGCATCTAGAAATGAAATATTCACATTCTGTCGCTGGAATTTAAAGCTGTCGGATTGACTGCATGGAATGCTGCCTGCGAGGAAGGAAAACAGGCCAAAGTCAAGTCCTGCTTTCAGTATAAATGTCACACTCGTAATGGTGACAAACAATGCCAGACAAATGGAACCCTATCAACTATTTAGGGCACTACCGTTGATGAGAAGCAAGGCTGTGTTTGAAGTGGTTTGCCATTGTATTAGGATAAAACATGGAGATAAAGAAGTAGGGTGACCTGTCATATGGATAAAGTATTATTAATAATAAATGGTTTGTATAAATATAAACTGCAAAACTTAAATAAAGGGACAAGACAACCGCCAAAAAGAGAAGGTTTTTTCCAGTGGTGGCCACAGACAATTGCTCTCTCCTCATTCTTCCTGACTAATTCTTCTTTAGTTTTGCGTTTTGCTAGTGTCCTTGTCACTACTGGTAGCATAAAGTGGTACATGAAGCCCATTCAGGTTGCACAGGCAGTCCAGCTCCTCTAGGATGACAAGAATGTTTGCTGCGTCTCCCAGTACCGTGACAAGAGCATGGAGGAGATTTGGGCCATTTCTCGGGAAGAGCTGGTCAGGACCCTAGAAGGGCATCAATCCAGCAGCAGGACGCTATTTGCTTCTTTGTGCGAGGAGGAACAGGAGGAGCCCTGCCAGAGCCCTACAAAATCACCTCCTGCGGGCTACTGGTGGACATATTTCTGAGCAAACTTTCAGAAAGAGACTTCATGAGGGTGGCAAGTGCTTACAGCCCAGCATCGTGAAGCTCCATTGGCATTCGCCAGAGACAACCAGAATTGGCAGGTCCACCATTGGCTCACATTTCTTTGCACAGATGAAAGCAGGTTTACATGTGACAGAAATGAAAGAGTCTGGAGCCTCTTGGTGAACGTTATGCTGCCTGCAACATCATTCAGCAGGACCGGTTTGGCAGTAGGTCTGTGATGGTCTGGGGAGGCAGATCCTTAGAAGGTCGCACAGACCTCCACATGCTAGCCAACGGTACCCTGACTGCTGTTAGGTACCTCCTCAGATCTATCGTCAGACACTGGGCCCTGGGTTCCTCCTGGTGCAGTGGGCCCTGGGTTCCTCCTGGTGCAGTGGGCCCTAGGTTCCTCCTGGTGCATTGGGCCCTGGGTTCCTCCTGGTGCAGTGGGCCCTAGGTTCCTCCTGGTGCATTGGGCCCTAGGTTCCTCCTGGTGCAGTGGGCCCTGGGTTCCTCCTGGTGCCAGACAGTGCCTGGCTTCATGTGGCTAGAGTGTGGAGGAAGTTCCTGGACAATGAAGGTGTAGACTGGCCCTCACGTTCCCCAGACCTGAATCCAGTCCAGAACCTCTAGGATGTTATGTATCAGTGCGCCTGACAACGCGAAGTATCGCTACAGACTGTCCATGAGCTTTCTGCCATCTCACCAGGAGCACGCCCAGACGTTGTCGGGGTACATACAGACACGTGGGCGCCATACAAACTACTGAGTCACAGACACACACTCACCCATCCATACACCCACGCACAGACACACACACAACCACACACAGTCTATAGGCAACATGTCAGAATATGACTGGAGTCCACTGCACTCTGTGAAATGCCGCCTTGGTAGAGATTTGTCAGTAATACAGTGACTGAGGTGGGTGAATAGAGTAGAACAGATGACAGACACAACTGTATGTAGACCCGAGTTGTCGGTTTACAATTGGCAGCTGTGTTCCCTTCAACAGGTTGCTGTATTATCATACCTTGACATATTGCCACCATTGAAAATATCAAGACGAGCATTTACATTCTGACATTAAGTAGCATAGCTTGGTCTAAAAGTAAGAAAACCCAACTGATATAGGTCAGAATTGCCCATGAAGAATAAACATGGCTGTCATGATTTCTAAATGTATCATATTGCATTATCATGTCCTAACTCATTGATGAATGTGTTTTCTGCATGTGCTTTGTTTATTTGTACTGATCAGGTCTGAATTGTTTTTAATTAGATGGGATAACCAAAGGCCTAATTGACATTGATTCACAAGACTTAAAGTCCATTATTGCTAACAAGCGGGCAAGCACACCACGTTACATTCCATAAATGTGTTTTCCAGTTGAACCTCATTTCACAAACCATATGGACTGGAAGGAAAGGCATTTACCATACGCGGTTGGACCTCAAGATATTCTGTATATGATGTATTAGCGGCCGTGTTCCTCCACCAGAGCGCAGGCCAATCGAAGCATACGGTGCATCATCTGGCTTTACCGGCACAGTCTAAAACCAACGACCTAATCAACAGCCAAAATGTAAAGCCACAGCTGTTACAGTGACCTCTAAGGCCAACTGCACTGCACAAGTCCCCCTGTAGCATTCACCGTAAGCCAAAGCCGGGCTTCCCAAATCCGAGAACTGTCACCATGCTGGATGGATGGGTCATGATTCTGTTGAGCAGAGCACCAAACTTCATGACTTACTTTAGCTGGCAGCTCCTCATATTTCTGGTAAATTATTCAACAGGGTTCAGTTCAACAGGGTGACTTTCCATGTTTTATAAAATCACCAGTCGTAGTGACAGCTTATTATTTAAACTTGTGAAATGTGTGTGTGTGTGGGGGAAAACATTGTGAAATGTGCAGAACATTTGACCCAGTTTGATCACAGTCTCACCGTGACTCAATGTACACCTTTCAGAGGATGAATCAATAGTGTGCATTTTGAAAACAATGCTGTACTTTTTCCCCAGGAGAACACGAAATGACCTTTGAACTTCCTTTTCGGCACACACAAGTAAAACCTTTGCGTGTGTGATTGTTTTGTCTTTGTAAATGTTGAGTTATTAATAGTGCTCAGTTTTGTAGCAGGTGATCAAGCAGAACCAACGACAATAGTCTACAAAGCAATCAACAGTAATTAACAACGTCAACGTGAACTCAGGGAGAAATGTGAATGATTAGTCCCAAGACTAATGACAGAGATAGCTAATTCAATCATCACTGATTAGTCCCAAGACTTAATACATGGCACATTTGACGTTGGTCACAACACAGCTTTATTGTCTCAAGACAGAGAGCTCCTCTGACGGAGAGATCATATGCAAGACACATACATTATTAATTAGTTTATCTACCACTCAACAGATTAAATGTGTAGCTGCTACTTAAATAATGAATACCTGGGTGTGTGTGTGTTCACACAAACAGTATGGTGTGTGTGTGTCTGCATGCATGCATGTTTTCAATTTACATATTCCCTACAATCACTAAACATAAACAGATTATGCAATCACATGATTGCCTGTGGTATACAAAAACATAGGAAAAGACCCTTTTGTTGCCGCACATCTAATGTAATCAAGCCTCTGATAATAGCCATTAAGGACTAACATGTTTGTGTGTTTGTAAAACCAAACCTATTTCTTTAGTCCACACCTTCAGTAAATTGGTACATGTTCAGCAATGCCAGGCACCAGCCATGGGAAGGTTTAACAAGACTTCCATCGGCTGCTTGTAAATAAAACAGTGTAGCGCTTTAACACAAGGCACTCAGCATCAGACGTTTATAAGGGGTTCACACTGACCATTATTAATGTAAATATACCCAAAACTCTCAGCAAACAATGCTAGCATACAAATGTTAATAGTGCACAAAGAACAATGGAGACTGCCATGGTTTTTCGTTACTAGAAGGACCCGAGACCTTTCTCCGTGACTCTGATTAGATTGTTGGAGGTTTTCCTCAGATAAACAAAAATGTCTGCTGCTACATATCGCTAAAGAATTAATTTCTGTGTCTCATCTGACCGTTCCCTGGTGACTGGAGTGCCCCAAGGCTATGCTCAAAGCCCCTCATCTCTTATGTGGGCTCCATGTACGTACTTGACAATGGGACATTTCAAAACCCAAACAAACAGAATGAACACTTATGTGACAGTGGCTGATAAAAAAACAGAAGCCAATTAATCTGTACTTCAAATGTACATTTCGTTTGAACGTATGTCCTCGAAAATTCAAACCCCTTTCAGAAGTCTCCTTAATGAGTCATATTTTGTTTCTGAAGTATCGTCAGGGGACCACTATATATCTTCGCTACGTCTACACGGGCTGCATCATTACACGATCAAAGGCATGAGACCCAAATGGCGCCATAGACACTCTGTAGTGCACTCTGTCTGATCAGGGACCTATAGACTTTATAGCCAGTTGAAGGAAGTAGCATTAATAACATTTCCACAGGTCATTAACGTAGTCTGTTTGTGCCTAGCAAGTATACTTGAGTCGTTTCTTTGAACTACAGAAAATGAAACACAGAGAACATCAACTGTTCAGTCAATAATAATTGAAACAATAAGAGTTAATAAGGATACATTTGTTTTGGATTAAATAGCCTTGGTTGTCAGCTCAATTGGTTATACAGAGTTGTTCATTACAAGTCGAATATTCAAGACTCTTAACCATTGACAAGTATTACACAAAAACACAACCCCATCCATAAGAGGTCTTGGCAAATCCGCAACGCATGTTATACGCCCAGCAGGGTCTAGAAGACAGAACAATGACAGCTTGAGAGAACGCAAAACCATCATCCAGTATCAACACCCATCCTTCATCCACCAAGTTGGTAGTCTCGCTCCATTAGGCTTCAGCTCAAAAGTTCAGCTCAATCGCGATTGGTTTGACCCTGAACCAATCAAACCAATAACAAAACACTGAGCAGCAATCAAATCAGCAGAATTGTATGAGTAGCTGATGAACGATTATTGCCGTCTATTTCATACCACATATCAACATATGTGAGTACCAAGAAATACACCCTCGAGCCGACTCAACCCCAGCAGACTTTCACAGGTAACCAGACGTAACCAGGTGGCTGTGCGAGGCTATTAAGCGAAGGGACACCCAGGTCACCTGACTGAATGGAGATGGCCCTGTGAACTCCCCGTAACCCCAAGTCTGCGGTTGGGGTCTGAACCTGCACCGCGATGGCAAATCATTCACACGTCTAATTAATGACGGCATCTACAGCCGGCGGCGCCCTTCACGATCTGACCACCAAATATTATTGAGCCACATTTCTTAATTCAAGTCAGGACTGCAATTTGTGGGAATATATATATGTATAATTTCCTTTTATAAGGATCTATGTTGTCAGCATGTAGTGGGAAAAGAAACCCTCGACACAATCTTAGCTATTTACTAAATTGCCAGTACGAGGCTAATGGTGAGAGGCGGTTAAGACGGGGAACCAAAAAACACCTGATTGATATGAACGGAAGGAATCGATACGGTGCGATATGGCCTTACATTAGCCCTGATGTACCTGGACCTTCATTAAGAGTCCATTACTTCTAATACATTTAGGAACGGGGAAGTGTCTTCAGACCATTAGGTGAATAGGACATAGTGCTGGGTAATTCATTATTTTCCTTTTAGCTCTTCAAAGTCAGTAGTTCAGTACAACGCTAACATTGTTTTAAAGACTAATATAATATCCATCCCATTCACTGCATGAGCTCGTTGTAGGGTTCTTTGGCGATACACGACACGCCGCCAGACATACTAATAAGACCGGACCTCCTTTCTTTCCTTCGGCCAACGCTCTTACATCCACCTGCGGTCACCACCTTGTCTCATCACAGCAACTAACCACAGACTTGGGAGAACCCAAGATCCGGTCGTGCCTCCACCGAAACGGCTAGCTGGCCAAAAAGTTGTTGAAATCACAGGAAGACACCTCCCTAGCCGTCAAGACGCACCGGCCGTAACGGGAGTCCATGGACGGTTTGCCGCGGGTCACGTGACCAGGATGTGAACCCCGGAACATTTCTCCTGTTGCTCCGCTGTCTTTCATTCCGATCAAGGCCAAAGGCAATGCTGCAACTGATGGGAACCAACCTAACCCATATCGCGAGGCCCATGTTTCCATCAGGCCTCCATGTGTGTCACACCGGGAACGTGTCCAATTTCACACGTATGCACGGCTCCTCTTTTACCTGACACAGGTTCCTCCGTTGCGGCAGGGCAGGTGCTGACAGACAGGCGTGTCACAGTTTTGGATGTTCCTCCCGCCCAGGGCCTCTCCTGCTATGTAGATCTCTTTACTGTTGACGTGGAGCTCCTGGACACAGCCCACAAAGCCGGTCACCTCCCTGGAACTGTCAGGGGGAACCTTGTCGGACGGTACGTCCCCCAGGAATATGGGCCCGAACACCACCTAAGGTAATACAGCAGAGACAAATGTATGCACACATACAAAGGCAAGCAGCTGGGCAGGTAAGGACACACATCCTAACACACACACACAAGCAGAAAAGGATCCACACACATAGACATGTACTAATCAGAACAACTTTGATTTTTTCACATTCTCATACAAATTATTGCAGACATGTTTGTCATCAACAATCTGAGGGTAAACAGATCCGTCTGACTTTTAGGACGCAAATTACTGTACTGAAAGTGTTTTCTGGTTGTCAGGGAACTGACGACACATCCCCCTTTAAAAGCCAGTTAGAGGGAGCTATTCCCATTTCTCGCCCCCCAAAAAAACAAAATCGCAAGTGGAGTTTGAAGTCGTCCACAGCGGACATGCTAGGCTTTGGGTGGAAGAAGCATTGGCATCGCAGTTAAATGATCAGGGCAGTGCCCAGTGTTCCTATAGGCTCATTTCCCTCTAATTATCAGCCACACGAGACGGTATTGTAGTGCCACACTCACACATACACAAACACACACCAGTACACATTACAATACTAGTATCTGAAATGGGAGTAAAAATGCCTCCCACATTCCTCTTCAGTATATCTGCTGTGAAGAAAGGTATATTGTATCCTACATTATATATTATAGGCTATATTACATATATTGTAGGCTATTTTATAAATTATATAAATAAATTGTATATATATTGAAGGCTATATTACATATTTTAGGTTATATTATATATATTAGGCTATATTATACATTGTAGGCTAATTCATATAATGTAGTCTATATCATATATTGTAGACTCCACTGTATATTGTAGGCTAATATAAATTGTAGACTATATTATATATTGTAGGCTATATTATATATTGTAGGCTATTCTGAGTAGTAATGTGCTTGATTACATATTGATTTAGAATGTTGTTTCAACATTGAGTGATTGTGTTTTTTACATTTTAAGAAAACAAGTGTTGGTATTCCTGATGGTAATCTCATGGCTTGTCAGCATGTTTTGTTCCAGAAACCATGACACGTTTTCCTACAAAGACAGTCAAAGAACCCCTTTGGAACCCCTTTTAGTTCAAAGCATGGATGGCAGCGTACGAGAGTGTTAGAATACTAGTTGAAGGACCTGTCCAAAATGCACCTCACCCCTCTTACATGGTGCCCTAGCTCTGACCAGGGCTGCAGGGTTCTGACCACAGGTAGGGCTCTATGCTAGGAGATAGAGTGCCATTTTGGATGCATTCAGATGACTGGGATTACCTCTGACAAGGACTGGAACTGTGGTTCCTCTTGACGCTTCACCGTTCCATTATCCACTCCTATTTCAATCATACATGACCCTTCACTCCCACCGCCAGGCACACCATATCTGTGGCGAGGAGGAAAGATGAGGAGAGAGAGAGAGAGATTGAGGGAGAGAGATTGAGAGAGAGTTGGAAAGATGAGGAGAGAGAAAGAGAGAGAGTATGAGATGAGTGGGGGAAAGAGAGAGAGCGGGGGGAGAAGAGAGTGGGCATAGAAGGAAATGGGTAGAGAGAAGAGAGGAAATGGGTAGAGAGAAGAGAGGAAATGGGTAGAGAGAAGAGAGGAAATGGGTAGAGAGAAGAGAGGAAATGGGTAGAGAGAATAGAAGAAATGGGTAAAGAGAAGAGAGGGAATGGGTAGAGAGAAGAGAGAAAATGGGTAGAGAGAAGAGAGGAAATGGGTATAGAGAAGAGAGGAAATGGGTATAGAGAAGAGAGGAAATGGGTAGAGAGAAGAGAGGAAATGGAACAAGGTGAGATGGAAAGAAATGAAAGAACGATACATGCCAGAGAAAGAGAGGAGGAGAATCTCATGAGAATGTGAGGTATACACTATAAATCTATTCAAGCATTATGCATAGAGAGAGCAGAGACTGAGGTGAGACTGAGGCGAGACAGGAGAGAGACTGAGGAGAGACTGAGAAGAGACTGAGTAGATACTGAGGAGAGACAGGGGAGAGACTGAGTAGATACTGAGGAGAGACTGAGGAGAAACTGAGTAGATACTGAGTACAGACTGAGGAGAGGCAGTAAAGAGACTGAGGAGAGACAGTGGAGAGACAGAAGAGAAACTGAGGAGAGACTGAGTAGATACTGAGTACAGACTGAGGAGAGGGTGAGGAGAGACTGAGGAGACGGAAGGGAGAGTGGGTGGGTGGGGGTAGTTGTTGTCAAGAGCAACATACTATGTTGGGAATAGGGTTTCACTTGAGAGACAACACTGGAATTTGTACGGCCATTTCAGCAGCGCTACATAACTGAGTGTAATGAGTCGTTTGTTTGCAGTCTGAAATTACCGTTTCCTTTTCATGCTCTGTCCATAGGAGGACGTTCAAACACACAGAACTACACAAACACACACACATGAATAGGCAAGTGCACAGACACACACAGAAACACACTTTGAGGTTATAAATGAAATAAATCAATGAACACATGTGCCACCATTGTGTTTCGTAAAAAACTATGTTTGTAATTTGTATAATACTCACATTAATAACCATAACAATAATCATATAACTGTTATCATTATACATTGTTTCTTTCCTCTTGCAATAACTCTGCTCATATACGCTGCACGGAGTAACTGGACAAACTAGCTCATTTAGATGAAAGCACTGACTGGTTGCCACTCTGGATGAGAAAGTCCACAAGATCACTCAAATGATTTTCCATTTCCATTGAGCATGTGTGTGTCTGACAGACTGAACTGTCCTTTCTCTCAGAAAGTGGTTACAGTTGCTAATCAAAACAGTAATTTCACATCTGGCCTACTGCAAAACCCTGTTGGCGACTTCCTCAAGTTCTCTCCATGTCGCTCCAATCCTGTGCTCACTCCGTCAGCATCCACTTGAAGAGTTCTTGCGGCTCGGCTGAAGTCACCTGCGGTGTGTGTTTACACTCTGGCTTAGCCACTTTCCCTTTGCCTGATTCCTTTTTGTGGGATATGCACATTGTCAAAAAGAGGCTGAATATGTAGAGGCCACCTCCCCCGGCCACAGGCAGAAGGGGGGAATAATGGGGGACCATAATCCCCTGCCTGGTTGAATAATCACGGCCAAGCTCTTCAAATTGTATCCCCACTAACCGGGGCACATAACAACTGCGTTTAAGATAGCAGTGTTTCTTGACAAGAGTACGCAGTCACAGGTTTATTCATTTGAGTAAGAACTGGGGGGGGGTTCTGGGTTTCAGACACAACGCACTGCCTACACTGGGTCATTCATAGGAACACCGCACACCTTTGCTCTCAGCCAAGACCATTTCAAAAATAGTCTTTGCGAGAGAATGTCTTCGATGGCAAGCTCCTCTCTGGAGGAGATCTGAACAGCCTGTCCCCTGTACTGGGTTCAGTGACCAAACGTGGGTTGGCTCACACCGACAAAGCCATTTCAGCAACTGGCTATTAGCTAAGATAAAGTTACAGCCCTCTGTGGGAAGCCTGTTTTAATGGCACCCCGGACCTGGAACATTATTAGGTACAGTTTGTTATATTTTAGGGGAGTTATCAATAAAAAAAAAAATGTAGTTATCAATAAAGGAAAAGCAACACCCACTCCAACATAAAACCTTTGCACTTGGCCATCGCTTGTATTTGAAAAACTTTGTAATGACCTCTCTCTAAATAATCTGAACGCAGAACACCTGCACACACATAGAGTGAACGATGGACCTTCTGTACCATCTGCCATACCGCAGATCCACAGCTCCCATTAACACACATCAATAATACTAGTTCATAATGTGATGCGTAGGAGAGGCAGGGCCAAAACGCAGGTGCGTGGTAGAGTTTTTATTTCTCTAGGGAAATACTCCCGAAGGAGGAGAACAAAACAAAAGGGTGCTCAGTAGCACACAGGTAAATAATAAGTAAAACACAAAGGCACCGAGAACCAGCGCATCCGCTGAATATCAAAAGCAGTCCAACCGTGCCAATGCTCTCCATGTACATGTAACAATAACGGACACAAGGACAAGACACAGGAGGGAATATATGGCTTCTCAACAGATTGCACCTGTAGGGAATTAGGGAAGGGCGCATTCACAGGACATGGGAAACAGGACAACATTAACCTGTAGGGAATTAGGGAAGGGCACGTTCACAGGACATGGGAAACAGGACAACACCAACCTGTAGGGAATTAGGGAAGGACACGTTCACAGGACATGGGAAACAGGACAACACCAACCTGTAGGGAATTAGGGAAGGGCACGTTCACAGGACATGGGAAACCGGACAACACGAACGATGATGACTAGAACGCCGGCGACGTCGCTCGCCGGCTCGCAACACGCAGAGGTGGGGGCGCGTCCCTAGACGGGGACGTGACACATAAGGACCAGTGTCATCAGCTGGTCCTCATGTACATTAATTATAATACCATGTGAAAAAGCACCAGTCACCTCCAATGTCCCAAAAAACAACAACTTCATAAAGTGGCCTATTAATTCATGCCCTACCTGTCTGTGTTTCGGGGGAGAGGATGTCTGAATCTACGAGCAATGCAAACACATGGGTTGAGGGGCCAGTTTATGAACCCCTTATTCATGTAAGCTTCGATCTTACAGCCAGAGAGTAAGAGAGACGTGTTGCTGCAGTCGGATGGGGCCTTTAAAGTGTCATAACAGACGCCAGCATGCTGTGTTTCCCGGTAAAAAAGTAAGCCAGCAAGTGACCACATGGGTGGAAGTGTGTGTCTTGGAAGAAGGATGCACTGTACGGTTTCCATGACTTCACACCAGCTTGGTCAGAGGTACGCGGACAGACTGTGCTTGGGCATTTGTCCCTATCGCCACTCTGTACATTTCCGTCTTGACTGGTATCAGGCAGCAAAGGCAACTTTACATGGTTTTAGTTGTTCTGACGTTGCCACCTTGCCAATGTGTGAGTCCCCCCCCCCCCTGGTTGAAAATGAGCTCCACTATCGTTAAGTTGAACGGTGTCCGGAACAAACATCAACGGTGCATCGTCATTCAGGGAGGTCATTATCACCTCCACTGGGTTGTTCACATGTTGAGGACTTTCTAAGGACTGCAGTCGCGTCCGAAAGAGTAGGCTTTCCCATGAAGTTGCTTTACTTGTAAACATCTCCAATCAGACAAACCTTTATTCTTTCTCCCAGAATTCCCAGAGGAGATTAAGTTGGTTTTCTCCGGCAGTGTTTAGTGCCTAGACTTGTTTTCAGAAGACCCTGGTGAGTCTGGGTATGTTTTCATTCCTCCTATGGGAGCTGACGTCCACACTAAGAGATATCTGGTGAGGTTTCTACATCTGCAGGGTGCAAGATGAGGCGTTGTCAACGCAGTAACAACGAGTGTGTTATGTTAATAACAATGGTTAAGAGCACAAGTCTAGCTGCTGTACTGAATCTGTTCACCCCCCCTCTCTTTATCTCTCTCTCACACACACACAGACACACAAACACATATACACAAACCACAAAACCCTGTGTCAATGACTCACTGAGTCAATGAGTCCCTGAGTCACTGAGTCCCTGAGTCAATGACTCAGAGACCCCAAGCCAATGAGTTAATGAGTCCTTGACTTCCTATGTCATTTAGTCGCTGAGTCCCTGAGCTATTGAGTAAATGGGTCCCTGAGGGTCCTTGAGTCTCTGAGCCAGTGTTGTCTTCTGGACCGTCTGCATCACTGCCTGTTATGGGAAGTGCTTTGTCTGCCATCAAACACCTGCCCTGCCTGACTTGGCTGAACTGGGCACTCAAGTCTCACACACACACACACACACTCATTTTCTCTCAAACATCGGCAAACAACACACAGGCATCCAAGAGTCTTCCTCTTGGAGGGTATACAGTTGATCGTTGATGGTTTTTGGAAGTGTTCCCGAGCCCATTCAGTGATTTCCACTAGAGTATCGTGCCTGTTTATAATGGAGTTCCGGCCATCCAATAGTGCTTTTTGGCCTTGTCCCTTGCGTACAGAGATTTCTCTGGATTCTCTTTTAGTGATTATTTACTGACAATAATGAGATCCCCAAACTCTCAATATCTTTTTTATTGAGAAAAGTTATTCATAAATTGATGCACTATTTGCCTGCGCAGTCTTTCGCAGAGTGATGGACCCTTCCCTATCTTACTCTCTGAAAGGCTCTTTTTATACTCAATCATGTAACCAACCTGTTGCCTATTAACCAAATTAGTAGTAAGATGTTCCACCAGGTGTTTTTTGCATTACACAACTGTTTCAGTCTTTCGTTTTTGATGTTTTGATTTAGAATGTGTTGCTGGCTTCAAATTCAAAGTGGGCAATGCCTTTTGGGTTTCATGTAGAAAGGTCAGTAGAAAGGGTTCCAACTGACCCCAGAAGGGTTCTAACAGTAACCAAAAATGGTGCTTCCAGGAACCTTTATTTTCTTAGAAATGCACCATTTCTTCTGGGTTATCCCAGGTTCCTACGGTTCACCTATGGACACAGCCGAAGAACACTTTTATGTTCCAGACAGCACCTTTTATCTAAGGGCGCTCAAAGAACCAAAAAGGGTCCAATGGCTCTTGTCATTATATTTCTATTTATTCGTTATTATGCAGGACAAAGCAGCACAGCTGCTGCTATAACAATGATCTACTTCCTGTGCTAGAAGGATCCCGTAGTGGGAAGCTTGTGTGGGAATGTTACGATCAGCAGCTCCTGTGGGGCCATAAAGGTACTGGATTATAAAACGACGCACTGTGATTATTTATACACCCAAGACAAATGAATGAGGAAACGAGGGCAGCCGGGAAGCAGAGTTGGACAGGTAAATACTTCACAGACATACAACGTGCGCTGGTATCTGTGACTATGTGTGAAGTATGTGATTGCATAGTGTTTACGCAGAGTGTTTTTCAGTTTAAGAGTGTGCGTATGTGTGAGTGTGTTAGAGAGAGATTACCTGCCAAGGAGTGGAACATTACATTGGTAGTTAGACCACTGTTGTTCTTGTCATCGCAGGACATCTATTAAGACTGGAACAGAATGTTAACGACTAATGCTGAGGCACAAGTCCCCAGTAGAGAGATCGTGTAGAAGGGGTCGAACGACCCACCGAACATTTCACATAACGGTCCTGATAAAACAGATTATCAGAAAGAAAGAAAAAACATTTAGCAATCATTTTTACACAATCATTTGTGTGATTAGTTTTTGTACCATTACAGTGGCGCAGAACGAGTTTGAAAATGGCAAATACCATGGTTCCATTTCCTGATTCATCAGAAGACGGTAATTAACCCAGGAGCCAATCAGGTTGGAGTCTGCTACAGGTGGAGCCACTTATTCCCCTGGCCGTGTTGTGATTGCAGCGCCACTTCTCAGGAAGGGAAAAACAACACATGACCAGATGTGTGCAATCAGAGCAACTGGCCCGTGTGTGTTTGAGCGCTGACGCCTGTGCATTGCTGTTGGTACGTCTATGTGTGTGCTTGTGTCTGTGTTTGTGCATGTGTGTCCTCACCCGATGCTAATTTGCAGCAGCCTTTCAGTACATTTCCTACAAAGCCAATCACCGACCACACAACTTCAGCAAGCCCGCTTGCCAAATGGTACACTATTAGCGACCCACTCCTCTGACCAGGGCTTAGAAGTGCCGCTCTGATGAGGGTTTAGGGTGTCATTTGGAACACACGGCAGACTGATTCCAGGTCAAGGGGACGTTTTCAGGGGCGGGGCAAGCCTGCACACAGATGATGACGAATTAACGCACAGTGAAGACCAGTAATGGGAAACCTGAAACTGAAGTTTTCGCAGTGGGGAGTGTGTGTGTGTGTGTGAGTGCATGTGTGGTCCTGTGCGTCTCATGTTGTATGAGAATGGCACCTGCAAGGTCCACCCATTGAAAGAAAAATGCCTTCATAAGTCACTTTAAAGTCCCGATAACAATGGCAAAGCAGTGCTTTAGTATGTGTGCGAGTCTGTCTGCGAATGATGAAATTGCAGTGTGTACATTGGTTCAAGGCCAATCCTCCAAGTAGGGCAGCCGTCTGGGTGCGTTTGAACGCGTGTATGTCTACGAGCAGTACCGCCTGCGAGAAACGATCATCGCTCTTCAATCAACCATGCAACGGCTGTTTGTTTTTGAAAAGGCCAAGACAAAACTCACACAACAAAACCAGCGATTCTCCAGCGTCATCCTCCCCGCCAACCAGCAGAACGTCTGCGTAGGTCAATGACATCACGGCGCCAGACCCGCCCCTTTGTGCTGCAGTCGCGCCCAAATCCCCAGAATAATCTTACTAAGGAAGCTTGGTTCCCCGTTCCCTTCTTACTGTAAAACATTACAAATAAAGCTTGGTTCCCCGTTCCCTTCTTACTGTAAAACACTACAAATAAAG
>JACXGK010008894.1:0-13276 GCA_016801125.1 Novumbra hubbsi | reverse complement strand
TCCAGGGGTCAACGTGTTCCAGTTATCCAGGGGTCAACGTGTTCCAGTTATCCAGGGGTCAACGTGTTCCAGTTATCCAGGGGTCAACGTGTTCCAGTTATCCAGGGGTCAACGTGCCCACAGTCCCCAGCAGCAGGCCTGACACCCTTCGGGGAGGAGACGGGGAAGGCAGGGGGCTGAAATCTGCCTTTGACACTGAGTGACACATTGGCAACATCCAGACTTACAGCGGCTCCCCGAGAGAATTCCTGTCCCAGAATGGGCAAGAGGGAGACAGCCTAGTTAGGAATTGGCAGGAAGTAGTCAAAAACTCTGGGAGGACAAAATACAAAATCGATTTCCATCAAATTCTGCAATTAGTCTACAACACTTGATGCAATCAGACAGCCAGGTAGATTACAAAGTGCAATCCATTTAATTATTTTATAAACATCCCCTAGAAATTTGTTGAGTACATTAGTATAACCCTGTATCTGCCAATGGGCAGTTCATTAATGCATAATTCATGAGCAGAATGACTGTAGTACCTAAAGTTAAAAAGTATAAATATTATTCTGTATGGGGTTTGTGACATGGGTCTCCCCACAAGAGAGAATCAGTCACTGAGGGGGAACCGGTTTTGGCTTTTGAATTCTTTGGGAACAAGCAAATGAAATCTATTCAGATCCTACAGAAGACCTCTTTAGGTGCTGTTGGAATGAAGTTGGTATTTATTTTAATAAATAATGCATTTTGACAGGGTTGCAAACAGCTTATCACCTTAGGTTGTAAGGTCAAACTAACCTCACGTCTCCATTCCTTCTGGCTTGCTACAACCTAGTGGGCGGTGAGTGCTTTGACATGTCCTACTTATAAAAAGGGATTTTAAATGAGGCACACAGCCAAGCCAATGATGAGCAGTCAGGCAGGGGACATTCCAGGTTGGTAGGAGGCCCACGAGCGGCCAACTAAGACCCAGGGAAAAGAGCCGTCCTCAGCAGGCTGAGCAGCACACGGTCTGTAGGTCCCAGCTGCTGAGGGGAGAAGCCGGGTAATTACAATATCAGCATGGGTTCATCATGCTGCATGCCTCTGTCATCTTTATTAGAGCACTTTAGATATGTCTGGTCCTTTAAACCATGAGACAGGGTCATTTAGACCTCATTTAGACATTTTACATTCTGTTCGATCGCAGAAAGTGCACAGCTGAACCCACTTTATCAACCGTCACACAGTATTTAGGCTTGGGAGTTTGAAATAACTTTACAACGCAAATAGTGCCATGATATGCTTTTGGGTATTTAGATATTTCCAATACTTGTGCTTTTTAAAACCGGTACATTCTTACAACCTCTGGCACCGTTGGTCTGACGGTCCTGGTGGGTCGGTGTGGGTTCGACCAGAGCAGAGAGAGAGGAGGAGGAGTCTGATGGTCCTGGAGGGTCGGTGTGGGTTAGACCAGAGCAGAGAGAGAGGAGGAGGAGTCTGACGGTCCTGGTGGGTCGGTGTGGGTTAGACCAGAGCAGAGAGGAGGAGGAGTCTGATGGTCCTGGAGGGTCGGTGTGGGTTAGACCAGAGCAGAGAGAGAGGAGGAGGAGTCTGACGGTCCTGGTGGGTCGGTGTGGGTTAGACCAGAGCAGAGAGGAGGAGGAGTCTGACAGTCCTGGTGGGTCGGTGTGGGTTAGACCAGAGCAGAGAGAGAGGAGGTGGAGTCTGACGGTCCTGGTGGGTCGGTGTGGGTTAGACCAGAGCAGAGAGGAGGAGGAGTCTGATGGTCCTGGAGGGTCGGTGTGGGTTAGACCAGAGCAGAGAGAGAGGAGGAGGAGTCTGACGGTCCTGGTGGGTCGGTGTGGGTTAGACCAGAGCAGAGAGGAGGAGGAGTCTGACGGCCCTGGTGGGTCGGTGTGGGTTTCCGGAGCAGAGAGGAGGAGGAGGAAGCTGAAGCACACAAGCCAACACATCTACAGCCAAGACGAGGTGGGATGAAACGGTTCACCAATCTCAGGGTTCGGAACCCTACGGTTTACTGGGGTCACGGTTCGTTCTGATTTCGAAACATTTAGAAAATAAATGCCTGAGAAATACGTAATTTGTATTTATATTTTCCACTTAATATAACAGTTAACATGGGGGGCTTACAATGAAATATACTACCTAGCCATGATACATGCGGTGCACCCTGGACCCTGGACCCAACGGTGCACCCTGGACCCAACGGTGCACCCTGGACCCTGGACCCAACGGTGCACCCTGGACCCTGGACCCAACGGTTCACCCTGGACCCAACGGTTCACCCTGGACCCTGGACCCAAGGGTTCACCCTGGACCCTGGACCCAACGGTGCACCCTGGACCCAACGGTGCACCCTGGACCCAACTGTTCACCCTGGACCCAACGGTTCACCCTGGACCCTGGACCCAACAGTGCACACTTGACCCTGGACCCTGGACCCAACAGTGCACCCTTGACCCTGGACCCAACGGTGCACCCTTGACCCTGGACCCAACGGTGCACCCTTGACCCTGGACCCAACAGTTCACCCTGGACCCAACTGTTCACCCTGGACCCTGGACCCAACGGTTCACCCTGGACCCAACAGTGCACCCTGGACCCAACGGTTCACCCTGGACCCTGGACCCAACGGTTCAATACAATACTTCCGTACTTTGACCAGGCTCCTTATGGGAATTTGGGACACAGGTAAAGATCACAAGAGAAGGCCTTTCGTTTACCACTGCTATTGTTATTTCCTGTTCAGATATGGGGTTGGGCACCTAAACTGACATTTATCGCTGTTAGCACATTCATTATTCATCTCAGCCTAATGTCACAGGCGACAGCATCAATAGTAGAATGAGACACTTGCATTCCCTTCATGTTCATGCTGTGTGGCTCAAGGAACTAAATGAAATGCATTCCCACATCATGACCTCACACAGAGCCAGGCTAGATCATTAGTACTGTAGAATCTAAACACACACGCACACACATACTAACACCCACTAAAAAACACAGGCAGACAGACAGACTAACTTCAGAGATGTTACTTTATCTGTAACCTTTCAATCTGAGGGGATGAAGTGAAACATTTATGTTATGTCTACATCCCGGGTTTCCTGCAGGAGATGAGATACGACACCCATGGGATATGGCTCTAACCAAGTGTATAACTTGACCTCATTATTAAATGATGCCCCACATTCAGGTCTGCACTTCATCGCGCCAGGACCCTCGTTTATCATTGCTTTCTTCAGGGCCCCAGGGTTACGGACTTAACCTAAAACCCCCTTCAGTTAGTCGCTTTGGTACAACACATGTGGGTTTATGCAATCATGCTGTAAGCCAGCCAGGTAGAACACCGGCCGCCACTGGCAGACAATCAAAGGAAAGTGACTGGCGATGACACGCGGTTCCCAGGAGCAACGGAAATGGGAAGGCGACATGTGCCTCTTGACTACCGCCAGAAGTAGTTACCGCAGAAGCGTACACACACCGGCATAAACCAGCCTCATACTGGGTGTCAGTATTTGTCCATCACTTGCCTAGTGATGATTCTGATGATTTTCAGACACAGACGGTGAGTGACATTGTTGTTAAGCTCTCACATTTGTGTATACAGAGAAAGAACAGCAGGCGTGATGCTTTTCAAGGCTTATGTTTGGTAACGTGCAGCAATGCAGATTAAACAGACTACTACAGAAGATGCAGAGACATATAATATGTGAGGAGCAGACTTCAACTTCAGAGACAGGCTTACAAAGATTAATTGAAGAAGATGTTTATCCTTCACATCAGTCAGGAATAGGTCCAGATCAACTATAGAAAGTGTATTATTTTTCCCAATTTCCTGTAGATGTATTACAATGTCACAAACGTATAGTACAATCTGCAATATGTCCTCTTAGTTATGACATTGTAAAGTGATTTGTCTCCCACAGGCACCCAGCTACAGCATCACCCATTGGACAGAAAGCATGGTAGACCTAGCATGATCTCTTTAGCTCTGGTTTAGTCCTATGGAAAGTTCATCTCCAAATGGTCCTAAAGAGGAGATGAAGGATGTAAGGAGTACAAAATGTAGGTGTTATCTGTGTGGAGAACCTTCCATAACAGGTTGATACAACTGGGACACTAGGTCAATAGGGATCTGTTAATCTGCTAGGTCAATAAAGGTCCTTTACTCTGCTAGGTCGATAGGGATCTGTCAATCTGCAAGGTCAATTAGGCTATGTTAATCTGCTAGGGTAGGGGTAGGTTAGGGTAGGGTTAGGGTTAGGGTTAGGGGTAGCGGTAGGGTTAGGGGTAGGAGTAGGGTTAGGGTAGGGTTAGGGGTAGGGGTAGGGTTAGGGTTAGGGTTAGGGGTAGGGGTAGGGTAGGGTTAGGGTTAGGGGTAGGGGTAGGGTTAGGGTAGGGTTAGGGGTAGGGGTAGGGTTAGGGTTAGGGTTAGGGGTAGGGGTAGGGTAGGGTAGGGTAGGGTTAGGGGTAGGGGTAGGGGTAGGGTTAGGGTAGGGTTAGGGTATATGGATAGGGTTATGGGTTCTGAAGAAGATAGGAAACGCGCCTCTTGCAGGCTGTGGAAACACTTTTTGATTTGTACATGGTGGCTGCATGTACTTTTCCTATCCAGCACCCTTGACAACTCAGCCCTCCTCAGCTGTATTGATGCTGACATGTTGCTGATGCTGAACACTTGAGTGACTGTTTAAACTAGAGCGGCATGACTTCTAACAAACATGTGTGTCACCGGCCCAATGGTCGAGAAAGTCTTTTTTACTCCGCTCCAGTTCAACTGGAAGACGGTTGATGTTGATGGGTCTCCAGTTGACAAAGCATTTTATTTTCCCCGTCAAGCCATGGATGCTGGTCAGGAGAAAAGCAGAAAAAGCTTCTGAACAAAACCATGTTTGGGGGAATTGTCCACAACAAACAAGCCGATACAAACATCTTCCGTTGATGGTTTGAGGGAACATGCTGTGGCTTCATGTACCACTTAAGGTTGTTCTGACATTGTTTGGCGCTAGGATGCCTCTTGTCACCCACACAGGATTTTAAACCAGGAATACACCTTAGTAGTGTAAAGGCACACTAAGGCAGTGTTTGGCAGAAGCCGGGCCTGGCGTTAAGCCTGTTGAAATGGGACAGTCTTTGTAGAGGTGAAAGATTTGAGAGGTTCATCCAGAGATTCGCTGCTGCTCTGCTTTAAAAGCCAACAAACCCGGGTCAGTAAGAGATTCACTGACTATGTCATAAACAATGTGGTGGCTGTCCTCAAGGTAATCCAGCCCAGGATTTTCTGCTCACTGACCGAGTGTCTCTCCATGATATGGGACCATGTCCTTCTGCCTCAACTGTAATCACTGACAAAGCTGAAATCAGTGTGATTTATTTAGCTTTTCAACTTTCGCAAAAACACAAACCATGGCTTGCACGAGTTGGAGCTTTTACTCATTGTCGGCACTAGCTTGACAACAAGAATCAGCAATTTCAAGCGTGGGAAGTTGCTTTCAGAAATTCCCCGTCAAAAACAAACCCAGAATGGATATCTAAGTGGTGAAAACGTGTTCCAATATAAGAATGTTTTTTTTTTTTAACAGCACAAGACCTTTTCAGCAGGACTAAACTGGAGAATCTGAGTATGGGGCTCTCACTGGCCTTGATAGGTGTGATTGAATCATTTGTTTAGCTCGTGCATGCAGTAAGAACGCATACCCTGTATGACTTACCCCGTATTACATACCCCGTATGACTTACCTCGTATTACATACCCCGTATGACTTACCCCGTATTACATACCCCGTATGACTTACCCCGTATGTCACGGTTGTAGTGTGGAGGTGAACCAAAAGCAGACATTATGATGAAAGAAAAGGTGAATTTAATCCAGTGAACAAACGGTATAGACTACATTAACTGTAAACGTAAAATGAAAGGTTTGAAACAAACATATAAACGAAATACAAATAACACGTAGCGCATCCACTTGAAACTGGAATAAACAGAGGACAAACCATGAAGTTGCATATGAACACAAACAATAAACCACACCAGGTGTGGTGCACAACTAACCTAAGTAGGCTCCCCAATCAGAGTCAACTGAATGCAGCTGCTCTGACTGGGGAGCCCACAGCGGCATGGAGATGGCTAGAGGCCTCTCCATGTGCCATGCCCTGAATGGGAGCCCCAAAGCACAGAGATGGCTAGGGGCCCGCATCCAGGACATGACAGAGGCCCCCCCCCCAAAGCACGGCCTCCAGGCCGCATGAGTCAAACAAGGGAGGGAGGGCGGGCAACGGCGGCGGTTCCGCAGGGGGCGGCAGCGGTGCCGGCTCGTCCGGGGGAGGCAGCGGCGGCGGCTCGGCCGGGCACGGCAACGGCGGCGTCTCGGCCGGGCACATCAGGGGTGGCGTCACAGCCGGGCACATCAGGGGCGGCGTCACAGCCGGGCACATCAGGGGCGGCGTCACAGCCGGGCACATCAGGGGCGGCGTCACAGCCGGGCACCTCAGGGGCGGCGTCACAGCTAGGCACTGCAGACTGGGAGCGGGACACTGACCCTCGGGGCAGGGAGCGGGATACTGGCCCTAGGGGCAGGACACAGGAAGCTGGCCCTGGGGGCAGGACACGGGAAGCTGACCCTTGGGGAAGGACGTGGAGCAGGTGCTCTGGCACCGGTGTCATTCCTTGAGGGCCCTGGAGCGACAGCTGTTCGCTTCCCAGGACCCTTGGCACCGGTGGTGCGACGAGAAGGCGCTTTCCCACGGGCTGCCTGTTTACCAGGCCCCAACCCGGGATGCCTGGCTAGCGGAAGCCCGCGGTCAGCGCAGACAGGGACAGATACTCGGACTGCCTGGATCTCCCCTCAGGTAGCAGCCATGGCACCACAGGAAGCCCCGATAGCCACCCGCCAAAAAACATTTGGGGGCGACCCTGGGATGCGGCCATGCTGGGTGCCAAGGTAACCCATGGAACTCTGGTTGAAGGTGGACTTGTCCACCCCCTGTTGACACCCCAGCCTGGATCATCATCCGGGAGATCCCAGTCCTCGTATTCCGCCCCTGAATCGTCAGAGGAGAGAGAGTCAGATCCCCACTCCCCCAACCAGGTGTACCTCTCTCTCCCCCAACGCTGCTCATCGAATGTCGCTGGTTCTTGATGGTGATTTATTCTGTCACGGTTGTAGTGTGGAGGTGAACCAAAAGCAGACATTATGATGAAAGAAAAGGTGAATTTAATCCAGTGAACAAACGGTACAAACTACATGAAACTGTAAACGTAAAATGAAAGGTTTGAAACAAACATATAAACGAAATACAAATAACACGTGGCACATCCACTTGAAACTGGAAAAAACAGAGGACAAACCGTGAAGTTGCATATGAACACAAACAATAAACCACACCGGGTGTGGTGTAAAACTAACCTAAGTAGGCTCCCCAATCAGAGACAACTGAATGCAGCTGCTCTGACTGGGGAGCCCACAATGGCATGGAGATGGCTAGAGGCCTCTCCATGTGACATGCCCTGAATGGGAGCCCCAAAGCACAGAGATGGCTAGGGGCCCGCATCCAGGACATGACACCGTATTACATACCATGTATGACTTACCCCGTATTACATACCCCGTATGACTTACCTCGTATTACATACCCCGTATGACTTGCACCAATGTGACAGAAGGGAAGGGAACCAACCATATTGCTGGAAACATTTGCACAAAGCCCAACATTTCTACATACACATTCTTATTCTATCCTGCCAACAACAATAATCACATTTTACTACAGAATGATTTATCAGTCACTTCGAAAGATTATCTTGAAGCCACATAGTTCATTACTGAACAGCACATCTCAAACTAAAAGCTGTAACAACAAGACTTATTTTCCTAACTTTGTGACTCTGCCCTGCCCAGCCCCCCACAGTCTGGTCCAGGATGCACTGGATGCCCTACATGCTTCCACATACACACAAAACATGCAGGCAAACGTTGTTTTATTTAGTAGTATTATGAAAAAAACCACACTATTCTAATACAAAATCATATTTTCATGAGTGAGAATTAATTTCAAATAAAATTCAAAGACCCAAAATCCAAGTCTTACACCTAACACCAAAACACAAACCCCATTCTAACAATAACCCGTACACCTCAAATAATGTTTTTCCTGGTGAGGATTAGCTATACTTTCTACTATTTTTGTGTGGACCTTTGGTTATCACAAGTTCAGACATACAGCCCCTCCAGGCTTATGCCTCGGTGGTTCTAGTAAGAGGACCAGGAAAGACGGAGTTCTTTTCCCTCCCTGCCAGGGAGGTAATGGGTGGTAATGGGTGAGTAAGGGAAAGAGAGGGAAAGATCGTGGAAGGTTAGAGGAGGGATAGAGGAGCGAGAGAGAAAGGTGATCTCATGAGACAAAGGAGGAGCCAGGGAAAAATTGAGAGAAAATATACCCAAAGTGAGAGTCAATTAGCGTGGGAAAAGGGATCTCCCTGCCTGGAACATTTCCACAGTGCCACTTCCTCCTGAACGTCTTGTGAGTCACGCTAGGCCATTCCTCACGCCGTCTGCCACGCATGCCGGGCTCTTCAGGCTGCCTGGGAATGCTGCTTCTCATTGTGAGGAGAAATATAGAGGCACATAACTAAAAGTAAATCCCTACAGGCTGTATGTAAGGTGATTACATATCTCAACAATAATTATGGTATCAGCAGTCATTTGTAATATTTTCAACTGTACAATTACTGCGCACTTTTATTATTATTGACTATTAACAGTGGACAACAAGACGGCATCTTTCAATGTGGAATAAGAAGAATGAAACGTTCTTCATTATCCTGCATTGCAGCGTAAATAGCAAAGCTGATGATTGAATATCACAGCAAAGAAGAGCGGCTGGGGTCAAAATGTAAAACAGTGTAAAATACATTTTACCTCTATTTCTCCAGGTTTTAATTAAAATACTATAATTCGATTCAAGAGAGACAGTAACATCAAAGAGGGTCAGTAACATCAAAGAGAGTGAGGGCCTTTTTCAAATAGTGAAATGTATTTAGAACAGAACAGAAGATTAGTGCGGAGTATCTATTTCATGTTTGATCTTTCCTCCTAGATATGATGGTTATGTAGATGGAAATTTAATGGAAATGTGCTGTTGTGCTTTTCCCTCATGTTACCCTGCTGGAAACCACAGAGGCATAAGAGGATTGGCAGTAACCCTGAATGACGACCAAAAAATAAGAATAACACACGGGTTGATCAAAACAAATGTAGAGATGGAGCCGAAGCAAAGGGAGAAACCAGAACAAATTTCTAGTGGCACTGAGTGATAAGAAGGAATCGAGAGAGCAGGAAAGACGAGGGGATAGAAGTAGAGCAGATGATTAAAATGTCACAGGGCTTCCTGCGGTGCCTGTCTGTCAGAGGCTCTGGCGGGGTGTCCCTAGCTCTCCTGGGGTCCCCGGGGATCCCACACTCCCTGGGTCTAGAGAGGCACATGACTCTCAAATCAAGGACATCTCTTCACTTCTCTTGACCTCTGTGTCTGTCTCTCTAGACACACTCTTCAGCCAGCCCGTCTGTCTCTATTTTCTTTTCGAGACGTTTCTTTCTCTGCATTCTACATGTCTCTTTATGCCTTCCTACCTTGCTTTGCCCTCCCTTTACATCTCACGTACAATCCATCTCTCTCCGCACCTTCAACCAAATGATCTCTTCACCTCGTCACCTCTTCAGACACAACGGCCTCCATTCTCTTCCAATTCAACCATGCTGTATGAACACTTCAGTTCCTCCCTCACAGTTTCTCCTCTAGTAGGACTCCCTAGTCTGACACAGTATGTGTCCTTTGAAGATCCAAAGGCTCTCTGTTTGACTAGACAACATACATCATTTGACATGACACATACAGTACACACAATGCTGAAAGAAAAGGTCAGATAACCAAGGTGTTGGGAATAATTAGCTACATTTAAAAGCGTTAACAGACACATCACCCTCAACCCTCCCAACTGTAAGTCTGTAGAGAAAAACAAGGGTTCACAGCAGCAGGTGGCCATTAAAAAAATTAAATAATTAAACTGTTGCTGTTTATATGTACAGTGCTCAACCGTTATTGATACGCCCTTAAGACTCGTCATTGTTATGGAATCTGATCTAACAACTTGATGGAATTCCAAACCTGTTGTCAATACATAGCCAATGTAAATACAAAGAGAGCATTCTTACAATATCCTCAGTTTTTAACCATGAATTGGAATAATCATACTTGCAGCCCGAGTTTCCTTAATATTTCAGGTAATTAGGGCCACCAAATTGCTGCCTGTCACAAGGCTGCAGAGAGACCTGGTGATAACCGCCTGAAGCCAAACAGAGTAAGATTACCCCTGTTGTAGAAGTGTCGTCCGCACAGCGGCCACAGCCAAGCTGTCATCCACAGCTGTGGAACACGTCAGAAACTTTGACATGACCAATGGGCCTCTTTCCTTGTCCCAGTCTAAGACAGAACAATGCACACAGATGACACTAGAGACAGACTCCTGTAAATAGATGTTCCTGATCCGGGGCACAACGAGCTGCATTATTCAAATGTACAAACAAACACACAAAATCGACAAAAAAAAAACTAACTCTGAGACCTAATTTTCAAACGTTTTTTTCCCATTGTTTCCACGGCAGCACTGACACTTGGTGAGTCTGGATCCTTGGGTCGTTTCTGTCAGACCCGCCCCACAGACAGTCGATTCCTTGTAACTGAGGTCGGTTTTAGAAGGATGCCGTTCAATATTGTCTGTGATAGGTGAATGAGTTTGTTCACCGCTAGTTAACCAAAGGAAATGTGCTTTCAGTTTAAAAGGTTTAATTTTTTTTTAAGACTAAACGACATGTACATGCATTAATAAGGTTTGTCAATAGCCTAAACCTGAAGCCATATTTCTTAGCAATCCATCCTGCTTCAGGTTGTCAAAGTTGAAAATGCTAAATCCTTCAAGATCCTATTCAATAATTTAACACGTGGAATAATATGGTGCATCCATTCACTTAATTATACATCCTATCTCATCTCTTGACCTTTTAACATTGACTCACACATGCATTAATAAAAATGAATAATATTAACTAATTAAGAATATATTATATGGCAAGGGGAGAATTCTGCTGTTGCCATGGTAGGTGAGCTAGCAGTTTATTTTTATATTTTATAACGCTACACAAAGGCCTTGCTAATAATTCACTTGTGCAGATGTGTTGTAACATGTTTGTCAGGAACAATCATTTTTATATTTTTATTGTCATTATCATCTTGTTTGTGTTTTGTTCAATAAAACTAAACAATTATGAAATAAAATAAACACATTGAGTCACGCATTTTCTATTGAACACAAGATCCAGTGCTTTCACCCATCAGTAAACAGCCATTTAAATGCAAAACGACCGCAGGGTTCGGGTAAAGGAGATTCTCTAATACAGGAACATGCATTATACAAATCACCTGAAGTAACAGTGGGGGTTGGCAGAAGCCCATTACCAGCAAGGGAAATGGTAAGGAACACAGAGAAACGGATGGGCAAAGTGATGCAGGAAGATCCCGTCACTTCATCACAGTGAAAGCAGTAGCTTGGCTACTTTACATCAGAGTGAAGGCAGTAGCTTGGTTACTTTACATCACAGTGAAGGCAGTAGCTTGGCTACTTCACATTACAGTGAAAGCAGTAGCTTGGCTCAAGCCATCTATTCTCTACAGACCGTGTCAATGTAAGCAAAATGTGCTCACTTCTCAATGTTTAGTGTAATTTCCTTGGGATTCTACTGTTATAAGCACTTTACAAGATACTCTTTAAAATAGTACATGGATACATTATACAGTATGTGTCCATAAATGTGTAAATACTGTATTTACTGTAACTTTCTATGTGTGTAAATATCAAAATATAGGGATACACTGATGAGCCAAATCATTATTACCACCCGACTAATATGCTGTAGGTCATCCGTGTGCTGCCAATACAGCACCATTCCACCGAGCCATGGATTCTACAAGACCCTTGAAGACGTTCTGTGGTATCTGCCACCAATACATGGATTCTACAAGACCCTTGAAGGTGTTCTGTGGTATCTGGCACCAATACATGGATTCTACAAGACCCTTGAAGGTGTTCTGTGGTATCTGGCACCAAGACATGGATTCTACAAGACCCTTGAAGGTGTTCTGTGGTATCTGGCACCAAGACATGGATTCTACCAGACCCCTGAAGGTGTTCTGTGGGATCTGGCACCAAGACATGGATTCTACAAGACCCCTGAATGTGTTCTGTGGGATCTGGCACCAAGACATGGATTCTACAAGACCCCTGAAGGTGTTCTGTGGTATCTGGCACCAAGACATGGATTCTACAAGACCCCTGAAGGTGTTCTGTGGTATCTGGCACCAATACATGGATTCTACCAGACCCCTGAAGGTGTTCTGTGGTATCCACAGTGGATCAGATTTCCCACAGATGATATCTCGGAAATTTGAGAGGTCAGGGCAACACCCTTAAGGTTTCATCAAGTCCCTCAAGCCATTCCCTAACAATGTGTGCGGTGTGGCAGGATGTATAACGCTGCTGAAAGAGGCCACAGCCATCAGGGACTCCCATTGCCATGGAGGGGGACACCTAGTCTGCACGATGTTTAGGTAGGTGGTTACTGTTGAATTCATGTCCATATGAATGCGCAGACCCACGGTTTCCCAGCAAAACATTACCCAGAGCATCAGATTCCCTCCACCGGCTTGTCATCTTCCCACGGTGCATTCTGATGCCATCACTTCCCCATCACTTCCCCAGGTAAACAAGACTCATCAGACCACACACACAACTTCCACGGCTTCAAGGTCCAGTTCCATTGTAGGCATCCAGGCACTCTGATCGGTCTGTAGCTGCGCAGCCCCACACGCAGCAGTGTTGTGACACATTCCTGTGGACCCAGAAGGTACTAACCTCTTCCTGGACCACTGTCGGTAGGTAATAACCCCTTCCTGGACCACTGTTTGTAGGTAATAACCCCTTCCTGGACCACTGTCGGTAGGTACAAACCCCTTCCTGGACCACTGTCGGTAGGCACTAACCCCTTCCTGGACCACTGTCGGTAGGTACTAACCCCTTCCTGGACCACTGTGGGTAGGTACTAACCCCTTCCTGGACCACTGTCGGTAGGTACTAACCCCTTCCTGGACCACTGTCGGTAGGTACTAACCACTTCCTGGACCACTGTCGGTAGGTACTAACCCCTTCCTAGACCACTGTCGGTAGGTACTAA
>JACXGK010008893.1:0-21204 GCA_016801125.1 Novumbra hubbsi | reverse complement strand
CTCTGCTGACCCCCCCTCCCAACCTAGATGATCCTGACGATTCCGGCTGCCACCAGGCTGAACCCCAAATCAACCTACCCTGGACTGTTCCTGTCCTGCCAATCTGATCATGCCTGTCAACCTAGATCAGGCATTTTGGACTCTGGACATAGCTCATGTGAACTTATTAATTATTAGCAGTATTCTTAAACATCACCCTTCACAGCCACAAGAGGTATGGCCACCCCTTTGAGCCTGGTGCCTCTCTAGGTTTCTTCCTACACTCCGGCCCCGTAGGGAGTTTTTCCTAGCCACCGTGCTTCAATCCTGTTGATGCGTGCTCACTGGGGTTTTAGGCTGGGTGTTTTTGTAAAAGCACTTTGTGACAACTGCTGTTGTAAAAAGGGCTGTATAAATGAATTTGATTGAAATTTGAAGGAGAAAAACGTATCTGATGATCTTCTATGACTCAAACACGGCAGAAAGATGCCACTATAAGGACCCTTGTCCTGACTAATTCAGCTACTTGCTTAGTTAAACAGCTCCCTTATACCCTAGAAGACTCAACAATGTTCAGCGTATAATTAATCAGTAGTGAAGGAAACACTCACCTCAGCCTCTTTCAGTTGCAAGGCCATACTGACAGGGTTGAGTTGAGCTGGCTGGTAGCGGCATCTTAAGACCCTTAGGACAGTGCCCACAAGTTTGATGTCCGGTTCTCTGGATGAAGGCTCCAGGTACCAAGACAGCTCCATGGCCTGGGTTCCCTTCATCACAACAGCAGAGTTCATACAATAACAGGTGTGACGTGGACCAATTGGAAGTCAGACAAATAGAAGGAAAAATCTGAAATAGAAAACCTTTAAAAACTGTTCTCGGCCGTAGATGAACGCAACCCCGGTGTTCTACAAACCAGTTTAAGGGCTGACGTCAACTAGAGCTATGATCAAAGTCAACATGCAAACACCATGTCAAAAGTACCCAGATGTACGGTGTGTATGTATATAGGCAAGTTGCTGGGGAGACGTGAGAGTTTGTTGATGTCGAAGATAGATGTCACTAAGAGATAGCAGTAGATGGCTACACAGGAAATAACAAAGGCTCTAATAGCTCCTTCCTGTACAGCTTCCTGCCACAGGCATCTTGGGAATACAGTAGCGAGACATTGCCCCAACCTGATCTTAGGTCAGGCATTTGCACCATTGATGGGAAAGAGAGAACTGATCCTAGATCTCTTTACTGTGTGGAAACATCAATCCAGAGCCAAGTCAAAATGTTTGGTATATTTCTTTTATCAGTTCACCGATCTGGGCAGTTCTCCAAAATCTTGAGGACAGAGCTACATTTTTGTGAACAACTGCCTATCGCGTATTGTCTCTTATATTGACACAGATCAGACAATCACTCCAACTGAAGATATTAAGTAAAGGTTAGAATCTCATTATCCTCTTGAAAAACTGGGTTTCTGGGGGTGGGAACAATCCTACAACGGACAGTAAACCAGATGTAAATTGTGCAGCCATCTCCCCTGAGGTATAGTAGCCCGTTTTAACAGAGTATCACTGTGGGTGAGTGTTATTGTCGATGCATGTTTAATCTCATAGTCTGCATTATAGAGGGAATCTCTCTCACCTCAGAGGTGTCTCTCCTCTCCACCATGCCTTGGATGTCAGTGAGGTGGTGTTGCATGGTGTTCCTGTGGTGCGAGAGCTCTGGGGACACCGTTGCCTCCGTCACAGCTTCTGATAGGAGCTCCTCAGCCTGGACAGAAGTAATCCATTTGACCTTACTCTCCTGCAGCAGAGGGAGTACATCTACAATAGACTGCTGTCTTAACTGTGTGGTTTTAGTATCTCTCCCTCGGGTCAGTTTATAACGGAGATGCTCCTCGCTCGCGTGTCTGGTGGTTCTGTGAACACCTCGTGCGAGACAGCGCGGCAGTTAGAGCAGGAATGCCACTGAGTAAGGAGCTGGGCCTTGCCCCGGGGCAACCCAGGGCTGCGTCACAACACTTTAATGGTCGTCCATATTACCCTTCTTCCTTTCTTCCCTGAAGGGATCACTGATCGGGGCACAGCGCATTCAGCCAAAGCTAAACTGTTGTTGTCACTGGCTAATCCTGTCAGATCAGTGATTAACTCAAAAGAGGGAGGAAGAATACCGGTTCAAAGACACAGTTTAGTTGACACGGTCTGGGGCATGTCGGTGCTAATGGTGCTGGGAGAAAATGGAACCGGTTTGGGGAATATACGATGAGGTCATTACAGAGTGGTGAAAGGACCATTTTCCTCACACAGTTGGGAGCTGGACTATGCTTGAAAGGAAGTGGTGAAACCAAGATGACAAATGCATAAGAGTTCGTCTCTCTCTCGCTCTCTCTCATACATAATACTATATTGGCCCTTTATGAGACATTTTGTGAACGAAAACCCAGGGCTCCAGATGAAACAGCTAATGATGCCTTTCCACTGCACTGCCCTACACAAAGCCACTGAAACATGAATGGCCAAAGATGTGATTTTCCAAGCCATTCCTCAACATTTCAATTACTGATTTACAATACACTCATTTGTCTTTTCAAGTAAACCTCTCTTAGAACGTCTCAATAATGTCACTTAACATTGTTGGCGCTCCGGTGGAATAAACAGCTTGGAAATTAAAATCACCCTCATTGAACTGAGTGCACAACTCCGTAATACTGCATTCAACAGCAAGTTAAAGACCTAGTGGATGTAAAACAAGCATACTCAAGTGTTTCAGAGTAACAGTGTGTGTGTGAGTGTGTGCGTAAGAGAGAGAAACCAAAAGGGAGAGACAGAAAGAGTAAGACAATAACCAGGGAGAAAGACGTCCCAGTCAATCCTAAACAGTTCCTTTCTATTACCTGTTCCTGTGGAACTTTCCCATCTCTCCACGCTTCGGGCTCAATCTCTGTTGTCGCATCTGTGCTGCAGCATCTGCCTGCGAGGCATCCGTGTCTGTTACAACATTCCCCAGCTGAGATTCAGTAGCACCTACATTTCCGGTGTCTTTGTTCACAGTCTGTCTGTGATCTGTACCATCTTTAACACATGTCATGTCTGCAATCTCCATTCTGACGTCAGTGGCACCTTTGTTTACTGTTGCTTGGCTTTCTCTCTGTTCTGTCTGTCTGGTGTCTTTGGAGGCTGTGAGGTCTGCGATGTCATCATCGACTCTTGGTGATTCAGTAATGTCCGAGTAATCTGTTTGGGTCTGAGACACCGTGTGCATTGACTTAGAAGAGTTAGACTCCGCACTGCTCAATTCGGGTCCTTTCAATTCCAGACTAATTGTTTTAGGGCCGAGCTCACACCCCGATTTAAGTCGCTTTGATTCAGTGTTCTTTGAAGCGGAGGGGCACTTGCAGCTCATCGCTTTGGGGCCATCGGACTCTGAGCTCATAATATCGTCCCATTCCAACCCCGATGTGCAGCCCACCGTTGGCTTCCTGGACTCGCACAGAGACGGAACTGTCAGCCAGTTTGGAAACATAGTTCCCAGACGCGTCTGAGCCGGTGCCACAAGGAGGCTCTGTGGTTTGAATGTGTTTGGACTGAGGAGGAGGCATGTCAAAAACAAGTGGAACCACGTTCCTTGTTTCAGCTCGGCCTCCAGACCCTTCCAATCTGCCGGGTGCCTTGGTGTCTGTCTGGGACTTGTCTGTGGTTCTAGCATGCATCTCTGGCTGGTTTCTTTCTGAGTGCGTCAAGTCTGTTCCAGCCAACGTTCCACTGCACACGGCGGCAGCCTTTACTTTGTCAAGTGCTTCAGGAAGATTCTGACTGTTACCACGCCAAGGTAAACCTACCGTTACAATACAATCGTTACCATGGTAACCTGGTCTGCTTTGGAGAGCACCGCCAACAGACAAACCCCAAAGTTGCTGTGATTTAAGGTCTGTGACGGGAACCACGCTAAGCACCTGGGTCTGAGATGAGGTCCCTTCTCGATCCACTGATTCATTTCGTCGAGCTGTTACATCCTCGCCACAGAGACGAGCACCCAGAATGTCTTGCGTCGCCAAAGTGGTGGAGATATCAGTTAAGGTTTCTCCCAAAGGAAATTGGGTGTCTTCCATCCCTGTGATGACATGGTCTTCCTGTATACCCCATCCTTGAGGCCAGTCTTTAGCATATTCCTTGTTTTCCACGTCTTCTTTACGAACATCCACGCATCGTCCATTATAAGCGCTATTGCTTTGCACTCTGGTTCCAGCCTGCTCCTTCTCCAAAACCTTCGCTGAGTCAATGTTAGCATACATGGGAATGGTCCTGCCTGTAGTCTGCTCCTCAGCGGATGACAACAGAGATGTCATCTACTTAGTGGATGACAACAGAGATGCTGCCTTGCTGCAAGACAACGCGTCATCCCTCTTCTCAATGTGCTCATCCCTCTCTGTGCTCACAGGGGAGACCTACGAGGCACAGAAATATCAACACTGAGGTATTTCATCATACAGCTCCATACATCCCTTTCAACAAGCTCACTCACATTAATGAAGTGAAATGTCTGCAATTCTTACCTGAGTAGTTACTGTTTATTATTGGTATTGGTTTATTACATCATTCATTTGTGGTTTGATTATATGATTAGAAGATCCCTCACCTGGGATCGGGCCACGTCTGTGAAGAGAGTTGCACTGTTGTATAAGGCCATCCCTGGCCTTTCCTCCAACATCTCCCTCCCCACGCAGTCCAATAGGGCATCTCTCTCTGACAAAGCCTCCCTTAGAGACCCTTGGAGGTGCTTCCCAGCGTTCAGAGTGGCCTGTGAGGTATTCATTGAGCTTGGGTCAAATTAATGTTATCTTGCACCATAATGACATTAGACTGCATTTGTTTTCCTCTACTGATTGTTCATGCTAAAGCCTGAAACCAGCATGATATAGCAGAAACTTCTAAATCAGTTAAAACTAAGTTTCTTTGAAAAAGTTTGCTTCCCAAAAATGTGCAAGACTGAAAGGCGTGCTTTAGCATTTAAAAGTAAGCATAGCCTTTTCTATTGGGGAGCTGGATAACTGCTTATAGAAGAGCAGGTCTGAAGATAATGGCCCTGGTATTAGAGAAAAGTGGAATCTCTACTGGACAGAACTATTTGTTGGAAAAAGGTCCCTAAAACAACCAGTTATTTCTGAACCGCTGCAGTAAACCTTAAGTTGAATTTAACAAGGACATCAGCATTTAACAGAAGAATAAAATACATTTAGGGGTTTTGTGGTGTAATTTCAGAACATTTTTAAGGTATGTGTGAGCAGTATAAAACCTTTAGTCCTGAAATATCTTTTTAATATTGGATGAAATAAAAGCTATGATTAGGCAAATGGTCTCCAACCCTGTATTAACCGTGACACAGCTCGAAACTAAATTCTGCATCACACAAAATGTTACCAATCCATACAGTAAGACCACTTCTTCTTTTTTTATAGGCGTATCATACATTTTAAATTAATAATAATGTGCTACAGTTGAGCCATTTTCCGCATTGCAAACGTGCAATGACGAGCACAAAGCCATATTGAATAGTTTTCAATGGGACAGGTTGTGTTAAAGCAGAGTGTTAATAGACTTGCTTGTGCCACAAATATCTCAATTATACAAATAACTTAACTCAGGATCAGTGGTGCTTAAATGACACAATAATAACAGCAGGCTCAATGCACAGGAATGAAAGAACACAACAGATATAGCCACATACTACAATATGGCTAGGCCAAAAATTATCCTTGCCATATCTATCATAGGAACATCCTGCAGTGACAACTTAATCTAATCTCTCGGGTGCTGGGGTATGGACACTGTACCGTTTAATTATATAATAATATCCTACTAAAATCCTACTGTTTTAGGGTTGAGGTCCACACTTATGGTATGTACTTTAAAGCATAAGATTATTCAGGGTAAAAGATTCTAGACAAATAAAAGCGGTAAACAACTACAGATAATTAATTTATTGGTAGAAATGGGGTCTACATTAAGCGTTCAGAGGTGGTTGTGTGCCAGAGGTACACAGTACCTGTGCTGAATGTTTCACATTTAACTGTGCTGTCTGGTTCCATTGCTGCATTTCCAGCATGGCCCCACGCAGTCTTTGGGCACTGCCATCCGAAAAAACCTGCCTTTGTTCGTTGAGAGAGATACATAAGCTGCGGACCCAGAGGGCAGGGTAAGAGCAAGAGGAACAGAAAGGTGATAGATAGATAGAGGAGAAGAGAGTGGGGGAAATGAAAGGAGAAAGACAGTGGGTGGTGAGAGACAAAAGAATGGTCTAGAAAGAATCCATTGACACGGACGCACCAAAATATATATTTTTTTTTTATGCAACCCAATCGTTTTGAAAGGGGCTATTAGCTACAGCAGGGACATTCATCCGTACCTGTCTAATTCTTTAGTCACTGTATCCACAGCCAAGGTCAGATGGGCCTGAAATTCGTCCCGTCTGTCCTCTGACCCTACTTCTTCCTCTAGTTGATGAAGCCGTGACACAATCTTTCTAAGGCGCTGGTCAAAGTTCTAAACAAATCATGGTACGCATGTTTTATGTATATGTCTTATTGTTTGATGGACAGATTGGCAGTAAAGGGTTCATTGTTATACTTGTGGTGTACTGTACATTTGACTTTCTAGGTGATTACGTTTCATTTGGATATTTATTTACATGTAGTTAAAGTCATTTTATTAACTATTTTAGTGCAGCCACAAGCCAGATTTGAGTCTGCATTTAAAGGCACAGTCAAATACTGTATTGTATTATTATCGTGACAAGATATGGCAACATGGCGTAAACAACCAGTAGTTATTGAAATCTTTACCTTGATATTGGAGCACGTAGTCACCTGTAGGATGTCCCAGCGTTCTGGTAACAGTCTGCCCTCAGTGAGTCCTGTAGTTTCTGGGTCGTCCCCCAAATGCTCAGCCAAACCCTGAGGAGCACCCTGAATGTTCTCAACCAGGTTCCGGATTGGCTGATCCCTCCGGGCAATCTGCTCCTCTGCCTGTAGTTGAGCCAGCCAGCTGACGCCCCTCCTCTAGCTCCTTCTTCTGGTCCTGGAGGTCTTCGAACTCCTGAGACAAAGCGGCCTGACCTTCAGAGGTGCAGCAGGCAAGCAGGATATCCTTCAGGGACTCCAGCTCCACAAGGTCGTTTTCGGTGTTAACCACAGCCTCTTTTAAAGCCTATTGGACAGGCAGACATTCATTTATTCGTCTCACTAAACAGCAGTGCTCATAAAATTGACAATATATACATAATACAAAGTAATGAGAGTGGGTGTGTGTGCGTGTGCGCGCATCTACGTTTTTTTGTGTGCACAAATACATCTCACCACCAGCGGCCCTACATCCGTTTCTAGGCAACTAGAGTCTCTTGGCAGGGAATCATTAACCAACATCTTCTCCTGGAGAGAATTTAAGGTGTTGTGGCACTCCTGCGCCAGCTGACCACAGAGATCCCCGTTACAGGCACTCCTTTCCAAATCTTCATATATTCCCTCAGTATTCTTCAGTATTTGTAATAGTTAAATTTTAGACATGTCATGCATCGCAGTGATTTAAATACTTTAACAAAATAGTTATAACCAAAATAAGAATTGGAAATCACCTTTGTTTGTTTTGAATATCCTGCACACCTGGAGTTCATTCACCAAGAATGGTTGGCATTCCTCTAGTGTAGCCCAGTAAAAGTCTTCCCAATGGGGGTCCTTTGTGCCGCGGGCTAGATTCTTCCTCTGGGCCTTCAAGGCAGAGAAATCTGGCCCCAGGGCTACGGCCTGGTCTAGCAGGGTCCGGGCCTGTTAGGCAACCTGCCTGTTTTGGGCCAAGCCAGGCCAGGGAAAGAGTAGGGTGAGCTGGGTCATCTGTTGCTGGAGATTGCCCACGGTGGAGCGAGCCTGCTGCCTCTGGACAAGGAGAGAGGCTGAGAGCTCTGGTTCGCCCTGGATGAGACTGAGAGTGAAACAAAGACACAGACACCTAGAGTTAAAGAAATGCCTTTTATTAAGGAGACATATGGATGGTTATTCAGAGCAAGATTATAGGGAAATTAACTGTTCAGATGACAGGATTTTGTCACTTTTATTTTACCATTTTTCAACTGAGAATAGGATATAGTTCATATCAGAGCCCTTTTTACAAGATTAAAACACAAACATGAATCCTGACAAAAACTGAAGATGGCTGCAGTACACGTCTGGTAAAGCATCACCAGGTAAACCATATCAACCTGATATCAACTGTTTGACTAATCTAAACGTGTGGACTACATAGCCAAAACGTTAAAACAAAGCTTTCCAATCCTATATAGAGGACTGTACATTTGTCCATAGTAAGTGTTCATAAGGTGAAGAATAATCACAACGGGGACAATGATTTTTAACCCATGTGTGACAGGGGGAATAAATCCTTGTTGTGTGCAACAGACGGGAGCCACACCCAACTAGTTCACATAAAGAAATCAATGGTAAAACCAGCTCTGCTGCTTCTACACTCTACTAGAGTGTAAGTTCAGTGTTCATAAAAAAAGTATACACATATTTTTGATTGGAATAGTTTCGACATGTTAAAGTGTGAGTTCAGTTCACAAAATACGGATGAACTTAAATTAGAAAGTACTGAATCGCATGAAATAACTGTCTTTAGAAATCTGCTTTGTCAAAGCAAGAAAATGTAGATAGGGTGTTTTTATCTTTCTATAAGTAATAAAGGGTTGGGGCATCACTTTAAGAGTTTGATTACAGTATATTAAGGAATTTGATTTACTGATAACAGTGGTCAGTACTACATCATCGTCAAACTGGTGAAATAGGGTCAGTTTTCCTAGAGCGTTCAAAGTGTGAGATGTATGTACGTTTTATATAAAGTGGATTATCCATTGTGAAATGGAAGTTTAATGTCAGGGTTGGTAATTATTCCGCCAAGCTTCTTATATCTCACATATTTTATGGAGTCACCAAATAGAAAAGACATTTAGAAAATCAAACAAATCTGATTTGAATTTTTTGCTTTTCATTATGGCAACAGAACAGATTTGTTTGGACAGGAGAACACTTCTAATACAACATACAATACTGCCATCTAGTGCAATATACAGTATAATGACACACTGCACAATACCCCTTAACATTGTAAGCTTCAAAATTAAATGAGCTTTGTGTTGATAGTAATATTGACATTGTGATGTCAATTGTACAACCCGATTCCCCAAAACGTTGGGACGCTGCGTAAAATGCAAATAAAAAGAGAAGGCAATGATGTGCAAATCATTTATTCCCTACATTTACTTGGAAATAGTATAAAGAAAACAAAATAAATGTTGAAATTGAGAAATGTTATTGTTTTAGAATACTACAAGCCCACGCCAAATGTAATTTGATGCCAAAAAACACGTTTAAAAAAATGATGGACCGTTGGGATGTTAACAATTCTTGCATCAATTCGTCTTTTAACAAGACTCTGTAATGATTTGGGAACTGATGAGACCAATGTCAAAATTACTGTTTGAAAGTGAAATGTATTCCTGTTCTTGCTTGATATATTTGATGTATTAGAGCTGCTCATACGTGCTAAAATCATTTCTTACCTACAGGGTAAGTAGCTCCTGGATAATGTGAAAAGTCAACATATTTTGTGAACTATTAGAGTCCATCTGTTGCTCTAGCAGAAAGAATAACCATAGAAAGGCTATCGTACCTGGGCAGCTTGTAGTCTCTGCTCAGACTTGCTGTAGCAGTGTCTACTGATCCAGCCTGCTCCAGGACTCTAGGCCAGGCTTTGGTGTCCTCTGCCAGTGACTGAAAGGCCTGGATGTGGCTGGTCAGAGAGCTCTGGTTCTCCCTAGAGGATATCCAACGAACCCGGAGCCTGTGGTATTGCTCTATATGTTTCAAACTCTCTGTTAGTAGTGGGGAATGCTTTAGAGTGCTTTCATCATGCAATGATGTTATTCGTCCACCGAGGGCCTCTGTGTGTTCGCTGCATTCAGGGAAGAGAGACAGAAGAGATCAAACATCTCATCACTTCATGAACATTGTTATTATTGTTAGGTTAGTTATTGAAATGTTTTATGTGACCTGCGTTTGATTACCTCCTCCAGCAACTGGTCCAGGTCTGCCACATTCTCCGCCTTCAGCTCGACATCTTGCAACCACTCTTGAAGACGGACACAATCCACCTGTAGATAATATAAAATAATTCCTCTCAGTACACACAGTAGGATTAAAACGATAGGTTCTCTAATCACTATGAGTATACTTGTAACAGCCGGTACCTGTAATGGGCATCTATATCCTTCTGGGCCTGCAACCGTTTTTGACTGATGTGCTGACAGGTGGCACAGACAAGCTCCTTTAGCCTGATACCATCTGTAGCTAGGCTCCCCAAGCTGTGTGGGCTGGTGATGGAGGTCATGCCATGCAGCTCCTCCAGCAGGCCCTCTACTTCTTCTCCCTGTGTCTGAAGTTGTGCAGACAGCTCCTGCATACAGCGGGTTTAATCGTAAACCTTCGTCTTTAAATTCAATCAAGAGTATAGCTGACATTCATCCAAAGAAATGGTCACCCTTGGTTTAAGGTATCTGTAATAACAATAGGGATTGTTGGTGGTCCAGATGTAAAGGAGGGTATTGTGTCTTACCGAAATGTCTTTCAGGAGCTCTGGGACATTGGCAGCACTGAGTGCGTCCATTGAGTCCTGGATATTCTGAACAGCAGAACGACAGTTGGACATCTTGGATGCCATTTGTCCCTTGATCATCAACATCTGTTGGTAGGAATCCCTGAGGTCAACAAAGACTTCCTTCACCTGCTTCATCTTTTTGTTACCTGCATCGCTGTGACCTCTTTGTTACCTGCATGGCTGTGACCTCTTTGTTACATGCATGGCTCTGTGACCTCTTTGTTACCTGCATGGCTGTGACCTCTTTGTTACCTGCATGGCTGTGACCTCTTTGTTACATGCATGGCTCTGTGACCTCTTTGTTACCTGCATGGCTGTGACCTCTTTGTTACCTGCATGGCTGTGACCTCTTCTCTTCTCTCCTTAAGTCTCAGCTACTTCCCGGCCATCTGAATGTCCTTCAGGTCTTCCAGAAGGGCGCTTGTTCTCCTCTTCACATTGACCCCTTCCTCCTGGACCTTCATCCTAAGGGACGGATCTTCCCCCCTCTGCTTCAATTCCCTCCACCTCCGCTCCTCAGACCTGCCCCCTTTGCCCTCCATCCCGCTTCCCCTCCTGGCCAGGTTGAGGCCTGCCTCCTCCAGTCGCTGTGACAACACTGCCACGATACCACGACACGTTGCAACAGTTCCTTCCATTGTCAGCAACATTCCAGCCGCTTCCAGCAAACTGTCTACCCTCTCACCTTGCAGGCGTGGCGTGAGACAGCAGGTCAGCTTTGCTCTTGGCTGCCTCGGCTGAAAATGAACCCTGCAGGGTGTTTGGCAGTGAGTGTGAGTGGACAACCACCTTGGATGGAGGCAGATTATCTGCCTGTGCCAGATCACGCCTTGACTCCAGGGATCTAAGCATCTCCAGAATTTCCTGGAAGAGGAGAGACACAAACCAAGCCATGTGGATGATCAAATAAGGAAACCACTGAAGATTTAATAAGGGACAATCTTCTAAATTGCGCCAACCCAAAGCTAATTATCTGGTCATTCAACAGTTGGCCAGAACTGAGAGTCTATTATGGTAATACAATGTACCTGAGCGTGTGCAACTGTTTCTGTAACTCTGCCCTCCAAAGCTGTAGCGTTTAGATATAGCATAGGGGAGTCTGTGTGCGCTTTCTCCACCATAGCTTGCAGGTCCTGTCTCTCTGTCATTACTTTACCCTCAAGATGCAGACCACGAGAGATTAAACCCTGTGAAAAAGTGAAATAAATAAAATGTGGCAAAAACATTCAAATTTTTCCTGGAATGTTATATCAAAATCCTATTAGAACCTCTTGGAATGCCGTTCATTCATTGTTAGGCAAAATCCCACCAGTGATGTCTGAGATATCACATGGGTTAATTATACTCGTATCCCTGTGCATGTGTGCCAAATGTAGTCACTCTGAGTCAGAGATCAATCAGTGTTGGTGTGGAAGAAGAACGATATCTGATCATTGAGGATCACCACAAAGTGTGTCACAGAATATTTCATGCTGGCAGTTACAGTAGCTAGGGGGGATTACCTTGGGCCCGGACACTGGTCCTGAATGGGTCGTGTTCAGCTTTGGTTTCGGGTGCCAAATAATCTCCAGGGCTTCAGCCACCCAACGGCTCAGCTCGGCCAAACGGCCCTCCAACACAAACACAGCTCTCTGTAGATCGTTGCACGTCCTCTCTGCTTTAGCCAGCGACTGCCAGACCTGCATTGACACACATGACCGCTCAGTGCCGCGTTGGGCTTCATCTGGATTTATATGAGTGGATGAGATGAGTACATCTCCTGTCAAAACACCTACCAAAAATGTTTTGTAGAATGAGGTGTAGAAGGAGGTGTTGTTCTCAAGTACCACAACAATTTCAAAATAAAAGTTACCTACCATAATATGTAGTAGTGCTAAAAAGAAAAAAAGTTTATAATAATAACACTGGTGTTGGGGTAAGGGTCTACCTCTGCGAGTGTATGTCTGAGTGTCTCCTCTTGGTCCTCAGGGAAGTCTGGCGACGGGCTGTGAGAATGCAAATCTGCCTCTATTATCTTCTTACTCAAACGCTGCGGGATGAGACACAGGCAAGACGACGAGGGAGAAAAAGTGACACGCATCGGATGAAAATACTGTCCAATCTGGCCCCATGGCTGGATCTCACACCGCTGATATTGGATAAGTTGCATCAACATAGAGGACTGGGATAAAGGGAAGCATTGTAACCAGGATACATTTAACCTAGGACAGTGACATACCTGCAGCCTCTTCCTGCAGGCCTTCAGTGGGACAGACGCCACCTCCAGGAGCTCCCCTAGCAGCCTGTCTGCCTCTACAGCTAGAGTCTGCAAGCTCAGGGGACCAGCACCGGGCTGACCAGAAACCTTAATGGGTGTTGAACTGTGAGCCGGCAATACATTGGCTGATCGAAAAGATGTTTAAAAAACACCGATGACCTATTTATGCCTTAAACTGTTTCTGAGCACATCGATGATCCTACATAATCATTCGATTCTCAATGGAAAAACCATGCAAAATCAGCGAAGGGGCCTTTCGTATACGGATCCCTTGTGTTCATTTGAGTTTCCCACAGAGTTGCGATTGTAATTAATGCATGTTATAAAGGGGTTGAGACGTTTTTTTTTATCAGGTCGAGCATGGCTGTCAAGCATTACGCTTTAACGTGAGAATTACGAACAAAACAAGTACACTACACCGGCACGTAATGTTTGGCCATAGCATTTCGCCAACAAGCGGAGGTTTTACAATAAGATATGGAACCTTGTAACCAAGATAATAGATGCAGCAGAGCCATGCAGTTGAGGGAGGTGGGTGATAATGGGGGGGGGGTCTCACATTTCAACCCACTAGCCTGCTCTACTGCCCGGCCTCTATTAATACCTCAGCCCCCTGACAGCCAACCTGTCTTCACATCGCCCTGCGATGAGTCAGCTGTACATGAAGTCAAGAAGGCTTGAAGGCCTAATAAGCATGTCACAAGATGATGACTGGAGCTTCTATCATTCAGAGATTTGATGAGTTCTTGGCAAAAGCACGCCTCTTCAAATATCTGCATTTTTGACAGAAATATTACAATTTCAGTGTGTGTGTTGTCATTTTTTACATTAGAGTGGTTTCTTTAGAGTGGAGCCACTCTGGCCATAGTGAAGTTAGATGGGATGCAGCTCACGGGGAGAGTGGGATGTAATTGATGAAGGATGTGAGGGATGTAACGAATGGTCTGGAGAAGACAGGGTGGAGTGGCCAGACATCACTAGTGACAGTAATCCAAAGCAGTAGAAAAGTTGGACAGATACATTAGAGGAGTTTTGCGGGCAACGGACCAATGATTGATTGAAATTGGTGTGGATGAGCCTGGGGTGAGTCACTTGGTAGTAGTGGGACGGGCTGAGTCTGAAGGGTAGGAAGAGGACAACAGGATGTGGAGGGAACAGCATGGTGGTGAGGATGCAGAATCATGAATCAGGCGCTTGTACTGGTGGCTTGGAATAACAATTCCGTGGATCAGTCAGCCGACTTGCCATCGCTTCGGCGGTTGTCCTATTTCATCAGAAACTTCAATTTCGTATGTCGACCTCACCAAATAAACATCTGTCACAAAGTTATGACACAGTAGGTAAAGCATGTTATTACAGACTACAGAAGGGATGTTGTAATGTGCCACTGGTAACATCCCCAGTCTCAGCGCCGATCTTAAAATAGAGTATCCTTTTAAAAGTGGTTCCTGGAAGATGTGGGAGGCGGGACTTATCACCCAGGCATCTATTTGTGTCTCATCTCGGTTTTATTTTCAGAACTAATCAGGTTTGTCCGGGCAGCGACACGTGATGTAATGCCGCTATTCTGTCCAAGATTGTCCCCTAGATGTTGATTGACACACAATAACAGACACCACTTACTGTACTTTAAATTGTTAGACCTACTTTAGCTAGCTGAGAATTTATCCCAAAGGCTCTCTTCTGAATCTGTCCAACCTCCGCTATTGGGAAAATACTCCATGTTACAGTTATCACAAATAACCCCCATATTCTCTGTTTCTAAGTAATTCCTTACTGTGTGTACATCTTGTTTACACATTGAGTATGTTGCCCACCCGTGGGAAATCACTATCAACTCTACAGTATATTTGAATAAGTCTGCAATGATCCGTTGGCTATGAAAGGTATCCAAAGGTAAACACTGAAGAGCATATTTTTTTAAATCGCCCAAAATTCTCCGACCTTCTGGGCAATCCTTACCACAGTCTTTAGAGACCTCGGTCTTCATTGTAGTTTCTTCATACTCCATGCTTATATCGCCAAGTCTCTAACAATCAATATCAGAGAATCCTCTGAAGTTATGATCCACTTTTTGGCTTTGTATTTCTCTCAACTATTCTTGTTTGGTACTTTGGCAGCCTTTCACATTGATTATCTCTGTATTTCCTTGTGGTTGCCAACAGGTTCTCTCACGGCGTTTGTTTTTCGAGGTGCCTTTCAGAGACAGTTTCGTCCTGCGCTAATTGAGGACAGCTAGACAGCTCAAGGTCTGGGATCTGGCCAAAGGGTTGAGAATACATGACGGGAAAGGCTAAAGAAAACTGACACACCAACAAATCTTTCTATGGGGCATAGTTGGACTTTGTGTGCAAACAGATTTATCCTATCTCAAGGCCCGGAACTCTTTACAAATGGTCTGTACAATAGATTAAATATATTCTTTTAAATTAACACACAATACCAAATTAAGACGAAGTAAAAACATGTTCTTAGAATCTCATGTCAATGTACTGAAAAAAAGAAATAAAATATGTCAAGTATGTAAGTACTCAGACCCAAAATGAGCTCAGAAGCATCCACTCATCCCTGAGACACTTGTACCTGTAGAAAAATAATTTGCTTGGACATCTGGACATAGACACATCTGTCTATATAAGGAGCCAAACATCACAGCGTCACTTGTCAGAGCAAACACCAAGCCATTAAGTCCTCCCAGAGCTGGCTGTCAGGCCAAAACAAGTAAACAGGCCAGAAGGGCCTTGTTCGTAGTAACCAAGTATCCAATGGCCACTAACAGAGCTCCAGTGTTTCTATGCAGGGATGGGATAACCTGCCAGAAGGACAACCATTACTGCAGCCCTCAATAAGAACTTTATAGAAGAGTGTCAAGCACTACGTCTGGCAAAAACAAGGTACCACTCATACCTGACTAACACTACCCTTACGGTGAAGCATGGTGGTGGGGGCATTATGCTATGGGGATGCTTCTCACCTGCCAGACTGGTCAGGATTAACGGAAGCGCAAACTGAGTAAAAATGTCCTTGTCCTTGAAATAAATATGATCCAAAGTGCACATGGCCTCAGACTGGAGTAAAGGCTCATCTTTTCTCCCAAAGAAACTACGCACACCGCCATGACAACACCGGAGTGGTTTCGGGGCAGACCTGTAAATGGCCTTGAGTGGACCCGCCCAAGGCCAAACTGGAACCCCATTGAACATCTGTTAAATAAAAATTGTATGACCCAGTATTACACATTCAATTGGTAATAATTCCATCTAAATATTATTCTCAATCAATGTATGTGCGTCTATTGTTCTTCGCGTTTCATAGTATCTGAACTTATGTTTTCACGTGCCTATGACTGAAGGCTTGACCTCACAATATGCGCTATAGCTTTAATAGGTAGTTTAAAAGCAACATGGAATCCCTATACCAGACTTTTTAATTTATCACTTTTTTATAATTATAACTAATAAAATCTAAATTTTCCTTTAAACTTTTATCCTTATTTCTTTTTTATTTTAATCTGTACATGTTAAATTGATACATGTCTGTTTTAATCAAACTGTCAAAATTGTATTTCTTTTTTTAATGTCCTGTAAAGCTCATTGAATTGCTTTTATGTATGAATTGTGATTGAAAAAATAAAATAAAAAAGGCAAGTGTCCTTTGCAAATGTGAAATTATTTCGGACTTCGGATGTAATAACAAGTACAACTTATGACAGTGTAACACATGTTTGCATAGCATGTTGCCCCAAAAAGCAGACCGTTTTACTCAACCACTATTACAGCCCGGGTTGGTGGTGCGGCTGAACACCAAAAACCACACAACAGAAAACACAACAGGAGACGACAGCGAAATGAAACGAACCACACCACTGGTCATGCCAGGACTTGTTTTTATTGTGCAGATTTACAGAACAGGAAATGCAAGCACAGCATCCTTAATGCTTCCATAACCTTCACTAGTCAGTTTAAGTCTTCATACAGCAGATCGTCAAACATACACAGCTCATACTTTCTGACAATATTCACCGGGTAGGATTACGGCAACGCCATTTCTTTCCTGCCCGCCTGGCGAGGGGCACATCTCAACTCACAGGACTGGAAACACACAGTGAGGTGGCGAGTAACGAGGTGGGAAGTACAACAGGGACAGGATGGCGAGGAGATGAGTACAACTAAATACTTTATTGTGATGTAAATGTAAATACGCTTCCAAATCCAACCCACGGGATTTGTGGTAGTGTAAAAGCATGGGATTGATCAAGTGCTCCATTATAACACTGACGCACACAAGGCTTAAGTGACGTGGAGATCCCCTGATCACGGCCTCGTGGTGAGGCCGGACGTACTTCAAAACACATAGCTGAAACGAGGACCCCCTGACCATGGCACTACAATGAGAGCCCTGACGCATTTCAACACGCATAACTCAGGTGAAGTGGGGACCGCAGACCATGGCCCTACATTGAGGGCCCTGACGCATTTCAGCACGCATAACTGAGGTGAAGTGGGGACCGCAGACCGTGGCCCTACATTGAGGGCCCTGACGCATTTCAACACACGTGCGGCACATGAACACAGTAAAGCGAACATAGCATCCAAGCACAACACAGACACACGTCTCAAATCTCAAACTTCGTTGGCTGTGGTCGGACGCCTCTTTGGAAAAGCTGACAAGTTGAGTGAAGTGTTAAAAACACTCTGAAATACTTTGGCAGACCACTTCTTGGACTAAAGCTGGGCATTTAACACAACAGTTTAGAAATGGTTAAAGGGCCCTTTATTGTACAAGGCTTTATTTACTTGATTTAAAAATTATAATTCAAGCTCCATAAATCAAGTAAACAAAAACACCTTTATTCAATTCATAATTGTATCTGTAGGCTTAGTTCATGTATTTTTATGAATATGTAACTTTTGTCAGTGCGCATTAAGATATCCTTGTTTATTTAGGACCTTTACGTGTTCATTGGTAGGACGTGGAGCTCATATTTTTCAGATTTGGCTCTGGTAACTAAATTGTTTTATTTCTTAGTTTTCTTCCTGTCATTCTTTTTCAGTAGGAAAATAAGTATTGAATGTATACTGTGTGTTGACTAAATGATTACTGGTACATATACTCCACACACACACACAGGACAACATACTGTACACACATACACAAGCCCACCCACTCCAGACCTTGAACACGTACTGAAAACACAGAGGGCCCTTCTGGCTCTTCATGCTAAAATGCACTAGCGGTTAGTGGTTGATTCTCCACTTGGCATTGTGAGTGACACATAAATGAAGCTGAAATGAGAGTGAACAGTGGAGTTTGGCTGACTGAAAGGGGGGGTACCAGAGTGATCCTCTCTTCTCTTGAGTCAGTGTGTTTATATGTGTGCGTGTCAGTGTTGAACACTGGCCGGTGTCTCATAGCCAGAGTTACAGGAAGGGGAGGGGCACCAGGCCCGTTCCTCCAGTCTTATTAGGCATTGCTAGCCTGAAGTCCAGTTTTTTTCACCCAGGGAGGGAGCTGCGTGCTACGCCAGGGACCGCTGACGAGGCTTTATTCTGGGGTACAGCTGCGGCAGAAGACAAAGCCAGAGTGAGATGTGATACACCAGAGAAGGCCAGTATCGGCAAAAAGGGATGAGGGGCTACGATCGTCTCAGACAGAAAAAAAACACCAACGTTTTTCATAGATAAAAAAAGACCTTGCAAGCCTTGAGCAGTCCACTTTCAATACATTTAACCTAGAACCAATTACTAAAACCAGGCAATTAGCAATGCTATACACAATACATTTTATTACTTATTCATTAATTACTTTAACCGCATTTTAGAAATTCATATTTTTCCAAATCTTCAATTGAAAAAGTAAAGACTTAAGTTTGAATAGATCACTTTCTTATTGAGGGCAAAACATTTTTGTCCAAATAGCTTGTGTAGAATTAGTACCCAAACCTGTCCACTAGATGGCAAGGTCGATCCAAAAAACGAGAAAACTGGATCCTGAGATATGAATTTGTGGCGTTTGGTTCAGAATTGTTATCAAAGCCGATTCTGGGAAAAAACTGTTTTATGGATTAAATCCTTCATAGCAAAAAAAGTGGATTACAGAATTTGGCTCATTGGCTTTCCTTTTATTATGTCTTTCCTGTAAGCTAATCAAAATTCTACATATTATCCAGTAGATGACAATACAAAGACAGCCATGAAAGCACAATCAAAACCCAGAATATTCTAACAGGATTACAGAATCCCTCTAAATCTAATCCCCCCCCAAAAAACCCTTTGGGGACATAAGACAACATTTAACACGAGACAGTGGTCTGAAAAAGAAAACGGTTTAAAGAAAAGAAAGTGAGTGAATGTGTGTTTGTTGGGCCTCATCCGCAGCAGATTGTGTGTGTGTGTGTGTGTGAGTGTGTGTTGGGCCTCACCCCCAGCAGGTTTCGGGGTACGTAACCCTCCCTGTGGTCCAGTCGGCCCCACCACCACTCGGTCTCGCTGTCGTCCTGCCGCCGCAGGATGGTTACGGCGTCGCTCTCGCCGAACGACAGCTCGTCGGGACACCGGGCCTCGTACTCCCACAGCCCGTACACCGTCCCCTTGTTCATCACGCCCATCTTCTCCTGGACACCTGAGGGGGCGCACGCCACATCACGCACGGCTCTACAGAACCCAAGCCCGCCGGGGACGCTCGGGACCGGTGCATTATGGGTATAGGTGCGTTCTCACCGTAGAGGAACTGAGAGCACTGGACGTAGCCCTCCTCCATCTCCTCACACTTGTCTGCGGCAGTCTCCACGTCGCTGATGGTGCTGGCAAAGATGGCCGCCCCCGACTCCACCAGAAGCTTGCACAGGTGAACGCTGTTACAGGAGGCTGCACAGTGCAGCGGGGTCCTGTAGGAAACAGCCCCGACGGGTCGTAGAGGTCGTCACACAGGTCGAGCATTGGGTGAACCAGGCTTCGCCGGAAGGGCGGGGTTCTGACTAAGTGTATTTGGGCCTGATATTGAGTTTAGCTTTTTAGCAGGTCTTTCTTAGTTATGATAATGCATGAGACGACCGGTGCTCTGGTAATGATTGGGAAAGCGCCAAACGTGACGTAGCGGGAGCTAAACAGCACCATGATCGTTTCTATTGTGTTTAGACCCCTCACCAGCCATCACTGTCAGCAGCGTTGACGTTCACTCCGAAGTCCAGCAGGAACTTGACGATGTGGTGGTGACCGGCACACACAGCGTTGTGCAGGGGGGTGATGCCCTCGTCATTGGCCGTGCTGGGGTTCTCCACCTGGGAGGGAGCACAGGTCACAGGTCAGCTACAGCGTAGGCTGATCCGGAAGGGGACGGTGTTTAAACAATTTCAAGAGCATTAGGAAGAGATTGGAAGTGAGAGAGACACATTAACAATCCTGCAGACAACAGGATGAAAACCTCCCTGTGACTGACATAACTCCTAAACTTCCTGAACTAAAACACTTGTACTTAGTAGATTTAATTAAAAAAAGGCACTATTTCTTACACTGCATTGCGGGATTGGAATGGATTACAACATTATTGTGATTGATCTACACCAAATATTATATAATGTAAGTGGTGTCTTATATACTTTTTATTTAAACAACGAACAATAAACGGCTACTGTGCAAATGGTTTGGTCCAAGTTGACACTGATCTGTGGCACTCAACCCTAATTGCTCCAGAAGCAGTCGCTGGCCATGACCCGAATCTCTAAGGGGATCACAAGGGAGTAAAAAAAAATCCATATATGTCGAAATAAATAAATCAAGCACACAAGTAGACATACACACACACGCATACATGCATGCATGCAGACTTAATGTAGAAAAACAAGAAGCAAAACACGGACAGACTAGTGTTTAATATCGTCACAGCTCCATATAGCTCCAAAGAAGATTCCTGAAACAACTAGAGGAAGCATGCGGTTAAAGTTGACAACTTTAACCGTTAAACGAAGGCCCGGGTGAGGGAAGACCTCACAAGGTAGTGGAATGCAGAGAGATGCGTTAGACGCTCCGGTCTGATGAATATCGAGGGCCTTTCAGGTCACCGTATTTGGATGGGGGCTGCGTGTTTGTGCGTGGGACTGACCTCGTAGATGATCCTCTGCACCAGGTCAAACTCTCCCTCCAGAGAGGCGTCCAGCAGCAGAGCCAAGGGGTTGAACTTCACCCTCAGGGCGTGGCCCGTCCGCTCCGAGTTGGGTTTCTTCAGGTTGGTGCGTTTCTCCTGTACAGAAACGGGGGGGGGGGGGGGGGAGGGGGCAAAAAA
>JACXGK010008892.1:11296-21337 GCA_016801125.1 Novumbra hubbsi | reverse complement strand
CCAGTGGAGGTTTCCAGGGCTAGGGAGCATACATCCCAGTGGAGGTTTCCAGGGCTAGGGAGCATACATCCCAGTGGAGGTTTCCAGGGCTAGGGAGCATACATCCCAGTGGAGGTTTCCAGGGCTAGGGAGCATACATCCCAGTGGAGGTTTCCAGGGCTAGGGAGCATACATCCCAGTGGAGGTTTCAGTATTTTCAGATTTTTTGTGGTTTGGGAGAGATTGAGACAATGAAGGCATTATTATCGTCTCAATCCTTTTGAAACACAGACTTTTGTCTGGCGTGCAGCATGTTTTTTTGGCGTGGCCCGTCGGTTCAACTTTGAAATCTCTACGCCGCTGAATCAACTTAGACGAGACAGTGTAGAATAGTGTAATGAACTTAACTTCTAAGATCACCAACTCTATTCCATAAACATTAACCTGTATCTTTAATATGTCTGCCAGACTATCTCTGGTCTCAACTCATTAACTGTTGGATGAACAAATGTCTAACTGTGAAAATGATTTGAGGCAAGACTTTGAACAGGACAACTGATTAACCAGATTCAACAGGACTCTGGAGAGCTGTCTGTTCGGTATTCCTAGAGTGTGATACTGAGTCACTCAAATGTTGAAACTATCACAAGGAATACTAACACAAAATGACTCACTTTTCCCATTGGCGTTCCCACTGCTGTGGGTTTCCTTCTACATTCTACAGTAGGCTGGTCAAAACAAGCAAGTAATTGTTTGACAGTCACACATTCAAAGCCTTGTTACAAAAGCCAACAAGTGAACTCATGACACAAACAGGATATTTCTTTTCTCTTCTGAGAAATCACTGCAAATCCATTTTCTCGTCAGTCTAGCAAGGCAGGTCATTAAAATCTGCATGACAGGAAACACAAACTTAAAACGTAAACTAAAGCTTTTAAAGAGAGAATGTATTGCACTGGCCACCTGCCTGACTATCATTGTTCAATAGCGTAGTGGTTAGAGATGTGTTCGATCCTCGCCATGGACAAAACAAATCAGGCATTAGGAATTGTTCAGGATAGACTAAAACTATGCTGGCCTCAAGCTTCATTAGCTACATTATAAGTAAGCTTCATGTAAAACTCTTCATCGTTATATTGCGATGGAAAAATCGCACCGAACATTTTGCTCTCAATTTTGATTGATTTAGATTTACATAGCGTAGTTCATGTAGCATTGTGTTGCACAGAAACGTAACGTCCCAGAGGTTCTCAATTCAATTCAGGCCTGGAGAACGTGAGGGCCAGTCAATGGCATCCCTCTGGCCACATGAGGCTGGGCATTGTCCTGCACCAGGAGGAACCCAGGGCCCACTGCTCCAGTGTAAGGTCTGAAGATGGGTCTGCGAATGTAATCCTAGCACGTGGAGGTCTGTGGGACCTCCCCAGACGATCACTGACATCGTCCTGCCGGACGATGTTGCAGTATAACATTCACCAGGGAGTCTCCAGAGCCTTATCAGTCGTGTGTGCTCAGTGTGAACCTGCTCCCATCTGTGAAGAGAACGTAGCGCCAATGGCGCCAATCCTGGTGTTCTCTTGACAATGCCCCACTAGCACGAGTCTGTTTTTGACAGTTTGGTCAGAAACATGCACACCAGTAGCCCGCTGGAGGTCATTTTGTAGGGGTCTGACAGTGCTCCTCCTGTTCCTCCTCGCACAAAGGAGCAGATACCAGCCCTCTTTTCCAGTGAGGTGTTCTGGAGCCCATGCAGTGATTTTCACAACAGAATCATGTCTGTTTGTAATGCAGTGCCTCCTGAGGGCTCGAAGATCACGTTGGTTTTTGGCCTTGGCCTTTGCACACAGAGATTTCTCCGGATCCTCTGAATATTTTTATGATATCATGTACCGTAGATTATGAGGTACCCAAACTGCAGTTTTAAGTTGAATATTAAAGTAACAATAGAAGGTCTCAGTCTTCAACATTTGACATGTTGTTTTTGTACAAAGTTCTCTTGAAAACCGGATTTAAATGATTTGCACATCATTGCATTCTGTTTTCATTTATATTTCATGCAGCGTCCCAACTTTTTTGGAAACAGGGTTGTATTATTCAAATATTACAATTCTATTAAAATAACATGATCATTTAAGTGTCCTGTTGCTGCAGGCTTATTTTGCTGTGTGAAATTTTAAATAAAAAAAATCTATTCTTAGCAGTCACTATTTTGGTTGTTAGGATCCCAGTGTGGACACCATGGCAACAGATAGTTTTCCTAAGGTTTGTTAGTGCTGTGACTAAACGCCAGAGCCCTCTCTGATTTCCAACTGGGTCAGTCTGTGTCTTAAGGAGGTCTGTCTGACACCCTCCTCAGTCGCCAGCTGTCTGACCAGTGTCACATTTGGAAATTAGCATAATCATAGCTCTCCCACCCCTAAACCATGGCCCATCAACCCCAGTTACCCTGCCAGGCAGTGTGTGTGTGTTAGTATAGAGATCTGCTGCCATCTGTTATGTAGCTGTTACTGTGTTAATGTTAATCCACGGACAGATAGCTAACGTGACACAACACTAAAGACCGTGCAATCACGTAGCACAACACCCATGTGTTTCAGCCTGAAGAAAGGGACCTCGTTAGCCTGGCAGGTTTTAGGGTTAAATTCCTCCATCCTGCTCCTAATTCTCATGGTGTGTCATTGATAAGCTGAACAGTTCGGCCTGATGGTGATCTCTTAATATAGGGATATCCGGTCATGGTCAGCTGTTTGACATTATCATAATGGACAAGGGTGTGCACGTATCGGATCGCAGGCTACGAGCTTCACTGGTCTCTTCCTACCGGCACTGGCTTTGCTGTGGGAAAATGTCTGCTACAGCTGCAACATGTAGTTCACGCTTTGGTTTAGGGCATCTGCTAAAAATGGCTAAAATGTTTCAGTGCCAGAAATGGGTCCATTCATAGGCCAGGCCCCATTGAACATTGGCGGGGGTCTGAATAGAGGAAATGTTCTGCTTTGTTTCTTGTTTTATGGTGGAAATGCAATGAGTATTAATAATTTAGCAATAGAGTGCCAGGAGGTGGGTTACAGTGGTGAAAAGTTGTGCTCCCCATGGACAGTTGTCTATTTGGTTAAAACTCGAATCAGGTGCTACAAGACAGGTGCAAATGACTAAAACATCATTAGAGAGTGATTTGGGAAGGGTCAGTCCTCCATAAAGATTATAAACTTAGTCTAAATTTGGACGTTTTACATTTCATTCCACCAAAAGTATCTAAGATCCACTGTTTATAGTCAATGTTATAAGTCCAAAGTCCATAAGTTGTCAGAAAGAAACTGCACACATTTTGAGAACCTCAAACCAACATTAAGCTTAGAGGTGGTGGCGTTATGTTATGGGGCTCTTTTGCTTCCTCATGGCCGGGCCAAATTGACATCCCTGAATTAACCATGAATCACATATTGTACAGTGGAATTATTGATGAGAATGTGACCATCTGTCAAAGAGCTGAAGCCTCACTGAACATGGATCTTTCAATAGAACAATGAGCCAAAAACACACAAGCAGTTAAATCAGTGCAGGATAGCAGAGTGGGAAAGAAATCCTCCCAGTCGATATGAGATTGATAGATGTTACTAGAACTGTCTGCATGAAGTTACAGCATTTTTGTAGATTTTTCTATTAATAAAGTATTATGTTTCAGGGTACATTTGTTAAATTACATGTATCTGTCAGTTTTTGTTAAGAAAACTTTCCAGACGTTTTTTTCACATGGCATTATATGGCCAATTTAAATAATACCTGGTTCCAGCCGTTTGTGAAGGTATTTTGGCAAAATGGCACAATCCACAGAGAGGCCTTATTGCTCTCATAAACCAGTTGCTGCTAAACAGTAAAAAACAATGTGATGTCATAGCTGTGGAATATGACATCATCCCAAATGTATGACATATATTATCGAATTTCTCCGACCTGTGTCAGGTGAACATAACGAGTGCAGACAGACAGACAGGCAGGCAGGCAGACTAATCTCAAGGCCGCACAGATGGACATACCGCAACTGATGATACTCGAACACACTAAATAAGGACAATGATTCACTGCTCTAAATATACGCACTGATCTTCCATTGCCTTTGTATGGGTCAGGCGTTGTGGTCAGATGGGCTTCAGTCCACATGAACTGAGCGTTGTACTGATGACCTATGATATATGACCCTCTCTTATTCCCCTCAAGGACAAACCATAGGAAAGGCCGTCCTTTTGGAGGAGGGCCCGTGTGCCTTTATTGACCGTATTATCAACGCGCCAGGTGTCCGTTGGTCAGCCCGGGCCTGGCTCTTGGTGTCCCGCAGTGCGGTGGCTGTGGTGTCAGAACACAGACGCGTTATGACACTGGCAGAACCTTTGTCCGCCGCCACGGAAACCCCCTACAGCTACACCTGCAGCTGCCCAGTGCCAAGTTAATGGGAGAGATGTGATGTGGGGGTGGTGTTTGAGGGAGGGAGGCAGGGTGTAGTGGTGGGGGGGTTGTCCTGGGCTTGGACAGTAGTGGTGGGGGGGGTTGTCCTGGGCTTGGACAGTAGTGGTGTGGGGGTTGTCCTGGGCATGGACAGTAGTGGAGGGGGGGGGTGGTCCTGGGCATGGACAGTAGTGTGTGGGGGGGGGGGGTTGCTTTTGGGGACCCTTAACCCCCCCATGTTACCCAGTGACCTCCTTACACTCCAGATGGTCCCAATGATGGGTCCTGTGTGAGTGTGATGTCTCCCACGTGGGCTCATTACACGAAGGGCCTGCCAGGATGATGTAATCAGTCCACTGGACCTGCAAAAATCAGAGAGCAGTGGAAACAACTCAGCCTCCAGGCTCTGCCCTGTCTAACAGCCCTCTGTTCACTGTGTGAGGGACAACACCTGACGGGACCCTGTTCCACTTGGATTGTCTGGCTGGCTGTTTATTGGCTGTCTGGCTGGCTGTGTGGCATGCTGCCTCGTTGACTTGCTGTATTTTAGCCGTCTGGTTTGCGGTATTTCGGCTGGCTGGTTGGGTGCAAGCTGGCCGGTTATATATTGATAAACAAGGCACGCGTCCCGAATGACACCCTTATTCCCTGCATAGTGCTCTAATTTTTACCGGAGTGCGTCAGGATGTAGGAAGCCATTGGGGCTCCAGCACCTCCGTGTGGCCCTGTGGTCCAGTGGTCCTGCAGAGTGTCTTATTGCCCATCTCTAGGCAGCCCTAAGCCTGCCCCGAGGAATGTACCTGGCCTGGGGCCAGAGCCCGGCATCTCCCACACTCTCACGGTGAGGTGCCAGAAGCAGAGCCACTGCTCCCCTGCCATAAATGTACCTGGCCAGACCTGACTCTCCCCTGGTTAGAAGCCCTGACCGCTCCCTGGTTAGAAGACCTGACCGCTCCCTGGTTAGAAGCCCCGACCGCTCCCTGGTTAGAAGCCCTGACCGCTCCCTGGTTAGAAGCCCTGACCGCTCTCTGGTTAAAAGCCTTGACCGCTCTCTGGTTAAAAGCCCTGAACGCTCCCTGGTTAGAAGACCTGACCGCTCCCTGGTTGAAAGGTACCACAGCTTCAGTAGTTTTCACTAAGTCCATATTTACCCTGGTCCTTTTTACTGACCGTAGCCTCTTCTCAGTGTCTCCTGTAAAGTACTGTGGACTGGGCGTGTCTCTTCTTTGCCGCACTTTTCTACAGTTTTTCTTCCTAGACATCTGACTCTTGACTAGTTTTACTGTAGAGTGTTTGTTTAGGCAGCGTTTGGGTGTGCCCCTAGAGCAGGGGTCTCCAACAGATCAGCCTCGAGCTACTGGTGGCGGGCGGCCCATTGATGAGGAGCTCGCAAAACTATTTTGAAGTTCTATGCCGTTTGCACGTGTTCCACTGCATATTTCACAAGTGTCGGACAATGATGCCTTCCTCTACTCTAATGAACAGACTGTTGACGTTACCCCTGCCCTGTTTAGACATGAGACACTTTACAAGTTATACCGCACACTGCATCAGGCAATTAATGTCCAGCGTGTTGTCCTTTTCTGTCTGTTTGCGGCCTGGACGTTTGGGCTTAGTTGCTAAGCAACATGAGACCAAACCGGGTCTCATTAAAGAACTTTCCCGAAGAACATTCTTAAAAATGCTGTAGTAGTTGTTTAACGGCAGTCACTAATTGTGCTGGTAACCAGGGGGGGGGTGTAGCGGTACCGCAGAAGGGTTTGTCAGGCCTCAGAACAACTCCTAGCGATAGTTTATAATATAAAGCTTTCATTTATCGGAAGCTGGACACAGTTAGATGGTTGCATGAATGTTTGTTGTCGCCTCGCTCCACAGGGTTTCTTTTGAACTTTGAAGGTCTCTCTTCACTTCACGTTAGCCAGATGGTGAAGCTTTGTGGTGTTTCTGAGCTGACTGGAGGAGTATTGATATAATGACTATGGTGTAACAGGCTATGCGCGCCTCAGGTTATTGATTTGCTCATTGATTAAGACATTGACGTGAAGACATGGATACCCAGCAGTGTCTCAGAGGACCTCACGGCCCACAACCAGCCTCTACAAACTGTCACACACACGCGCTTTCTGACAATTGCTGTAGCGAATTAGCATGTCAAAGCTCCGTCCGCTGGCCTGTGTCATGGAGAGACCCCTCATCTCAGCAGCGGACGACAACCACGCATGCTCTCCTTTGTTCAGAACACACATTCAGCATCTAACCCCGCCTTAGAACGGACGTGTAGCAGAGATCAAGGGTAGACCCGTGGCTAGAGCCGTCCCATCAGTATTCCAAAGGTCATCGGATCGAATCCCTAAACCAGAAAGGGACAACTCATGCTCACAGGTCATACTGACCCGGTAGAATAATGGACAAATAAAACATCTAGACTCTCAAAATTGGCTCCCCACATCCGATACAACAGAGCCCAGATCAAACAATATACTGGAAGTAGGTGGTTTTGTACCAGAGGTAGTCTATGGCGGTTACAACCACTGGATTTGGTAACGTGTGTGTTTGTGGCGTGTGCGTATTAACACGTGTGGCGTGTGCGTGTTAACACGTGTGGCGTGTGCGTGTTAACACGTGTGTGTGTGTGTGTGTGGCGGTGCGTTTTAAAACGTGAGCCCGGGCGTTGTGAGAAGGGGTGTGCTCCATTGGCACAGGTCAGGTGCCGCTCCCGTGCCAAGTTTTACTTCCTCCTTCTCACCCACCCTCTCTCCCTCCCTTTTTCCTCGCTTTCACTCTTGTGGCTTTGTAGTGCCGGCAACAGCCCCCTACCACCTCCCCCCCTCTCCTCCCCCTCCCCCTCGTGCCTGTCCTGCAGTTGCTGGGGCAAGCCCATCTGGTATTTAGCCTAGCATTTGCCTGTGAATAGGGGTGGAGGGGGAGGAGGCCTGGGGGACGGGGGCAGGGGCTTTGGGCGCCAGTAGCTCAGTATGGTCCGCTTGCCTCTGTCAGTCAGGGGCTCGGGAGAGGTTGTGTGGCACGGTTAGTTAGCCTCCCGCGGGCAGGGGCTTGTCACCGTCGCTGTTAGTAGTTTTTCTGGTAGCCTGCAGACGTCCTGCTAGGGGAACGGTCGCTAGTCTAAAGAGAGAGAGAGGTCAGTGGTTGGTTAGCCCCTCGGCCAAGCCACGGCCGAACAGAGGGATAGGATGACGGCTGCTTCCCGCACTACGGAAGGACCCAACGACCCAGCGCACACTGAGGTAGGACCTCACGCAGTACACACACACACACACGCGCAAGGAGACCTGCCTATTGCAGGGTTGCCTGTTATGGTGGGTTTTGTGTGTGTGTGTGTGTGTGTGTGCGAATGAGCTCTGTGTTTGTTGTGTGGTAGTTGGTTGTAGGGACGCAGGACAGCAGAGACACAACTCTCAGGTCTTCATTTGGTTTGAGAGTTGTGTTTATTTTTGCTCTTGGGCTAGAGTCGACAGTTGCGATTTTGTAAGATCTTGGATGTGCGAAGGTCTGACTTCAACGTCCACTTATGTTGCTGGAGATCTTGTTTTAAGGTATGTTTCCTGTCTCAACTTGTTGGCCATGTTGGCAGGTGGGTCTCTTTATGCTTTGGCTTTGGGCCGAAAAGCCACTAAACTACATAATAGTCACCAGGAATCTCTGTGGGAGTTTTATTTTTATAACCGAGTTTTGGTGAACTTCTATCTCTCCTTTTCCCACCATCTCTCTCTCTCTCTCTCTCTTTCCTTTTCTACTTCTCATGAGTTTTATCTTCATTTCTCCCTCTTCATTTCTCCCTCTTCATTTCTCCCTCTTCATTTCTCCCTCTCCCTTTCTCCCTCTTCCTCTCATTACTTCCTCTTTCTGTTCTACAATGCATCGTGGGAAAACACTTCAGAATGAAGGTTAGATGTGGGTTGTTCAATAAAGAGGACAACTGTTGGCTATTGGGGTTGAGCACAATTCTTCTAGTTTCTAAATAGCAGTCAGGCTGAGCTTGCCAATTGAGTAGGATTTAGTGGAATGGCACGTCAACAATCTAGCCTTAGCGCCTCTGCAAGCCAGCCTCAGGCTACGTTTTTGTAGATCTGATGAAACTCTGAGGTTTACATTCCCTCCTTTCTGTATAGCAGAGCCTACTAACGGAGTAGCACTTAGCGGAATAGGACGTCTACTAGCCTGGCCTCAAGGCTAGCAGGTTGTAGCTTTAATGTGTTGTAGTAGTGGGGGGGTGTGTGTTTCCCCCATTCTAAAAGACAGGCAGGGCTGAGGTGCCGGATGGAGCAGTATTATAAGCTAGCACAGCCTCAGGGCTGACAGCACTTGGCAGAAGGCAACTACTTCCTTGTAAACAAATAATGGGTTTCTTTGATAACTCATTTGTCAAATCATGAAGTGTTGATTGCTTTTCCTGTCACAAACACAAACACACAAGGAGAACCAGATCAGCATTTGTGTGTTTTGCAGTCGTGACCGCGTGTTGTTACAACAGCATGTCTTTTCAGCTGTCACAGGTTCCTCTGGGAAAGGGCTGATTTGTTGGTTTTATTGTCAGTAGAGAATCCAGAGCAGGTGTTCCACAGGACAAGTTTATTGGACTTATAAGAGAGAACACTGTTCAGGAACTTTACAGGGTCCGGGTAACTTGTTGAAGGCAATTCAGAACAAAGGTAGTGGGAACTGGGTCTATGAATCCATCAGCCATGTGACTCTCCTGTGACTGATCGTTCTTACAGCCAGCTGTGTCTTCTGGCTGAAAAAGCGTGTGACAGTTCTCCCTCATCAATCCACGTTTCCTAATATGGGACAGAATGGAATAGGCACCATTTTCTTTATATAGGGCACCGCTTTTGACCAGAGACGTATGGGCTACGTATGTATGATTTGTCCAAAGTAATGCACTATAGACGCATGTTTTGTCCCAAGGTCATGCACTATGTAGGGAATAGGAAGCAAATTGGGATGTACACGTCCACAAGAGAAACTGGGCCAACCCCTCCCAGTCCCCCTTTCATCTTTCGGGGTCCCCCTCCCCGTCCCCCACGGAAGGATGAGCTTGCCCCTCTGATCATCCTGCTTGACTGGGCCCCAGAGCTCCAAGCCCTCCAGGCACACAACCCAGAGCAGACCCCCACACAGTGCCGGGTCCATCCCCTAACCCGTACCCCTCCGGGGACATGCCTCTGTCTCAGACAATAACACACCCCACGGTCTTTTAATTAGGCCTTTACGCAGCCTTACCCTTTCTTATGAACCTTATGGCCAGTCCAGGTACCCGGCGGGGCTGGGCTTAGTCAGGTGGTTCATGGATGTATTGGGTGGTGTGGGAGCATGTCTGGAAGACAGCCTGTTCATTGGGGATCTGCACAACGAACCCCTCCGAAGCCGGTCCTCCATGTGTTCAGGCCAACCTGCCTCGAGATGCAGGTGGTTTTAATAAAAGCACTTGTTGTTAGCAACCTTTCCGTTGAAAGTGTTAGTACCGAAGTGTTTGCCTGACAAAGGGCTCGTGTGTCTCGTTGTTGCACTAATTTTCCTCAATGACTTTTTAATACTACCGGCAGAAGTGTTTGAAGCTCGGGCCTACCCCCCCCCCCCCCCCCCCCCCCCCCCCCCCCC
>JACXGK010008892.1:0-11196 GCA_016801125.1 Novumbra hubbsi | reverse complement strand
GGCTTGCTGTGTAATATGTTGCATTAAACGAACACACACACCCCCGCCTCTGTGTTATTGGGTTAGAATCACCCTCTCACCCACTCTTCTAGCCCTAGTTAGGGGTGATCTGAAGCTACAGGGGTGTCAGAGTGGGAGGTGTGTGTGTGTGTGTGTGTGTGAGTGTGTGTGTGTACTCTGCGGGGGCTGGGAGCCGAGCGCCTGGCTAGTGGTCAGAAAACATCAACATGGTCATCAGTATGACGAGTACTCAGCCGACACACTCGTGCGCACACACACACGTCACCTACTGACCTACTGCCCTCCTAGCAGGAGAACCCACAGTCAAAAACACTCCCTGACACACAAAACACTCCCTGTAAAATTGAGCAGTACAAACCTAGCCTGTTAGACTGGGCCGTACTACTGTAGCCTGGTAGAGTCGTCCGTGCTATTGTGTATCTGGCCTATTAGACCAACCATGATACTGAACACCAGGCTTGCTAGATGGGAATTTCACAGATAAGGTTAGGCTTGTGTATACATTCCGAGGACCTCTACCTTGCATGGCGATTCTGGCCCTTTCGCCTGTAACAAAAGGGCCTGGGGAATACTTATAGGATTTGTGATGTAAAGGGGTGGGAAAAGGTTTAATAAAGTAAAGTCTCAAAACACGTTAACCCAGGGAGGAGCTTATACAGGAGCTCACGGCCTTCGGTGCAACAATAGCTAGCCGAGCAAAAATGGCTGCCAAACAAAAAAGTTGAAATATGTGGCTTGGTGGTAAACCCCATCAGTGTTTAAGAAACAGACAAAACATGGCACTAGGGAGTATCAACTGGTTGGATTGCAATCTTTATGCTGTTAGCGACGCTGGGACTTCGTAAATAAAGTGCGTGCAATCAGACGTGAGCTTTCATTTCATAGGCACGGGATCAATTTCCCCTTGTCGGTTATTGGTTTAGTCAATTAATGAATTGCTTCAATTGCTCTGAGGTAGTAAGCGATTGCATTTATTTTTTCGGTACTTATTTATGTGATTACAAACTATGCATTTAGGAAGCAAAACTCTATAAGGAATTGCGCATCGCCCTAGTGCGAAAACATAGTTTTCCACTTGTCTCGCTTGTGAGCAGTGAAAACATGGACACTATAATTCACAAGACAATTACCCTGTAGACCTAATCAAATGTTATTCCAATTATAGCAGTTGATGGATGTTGCGCGACCGCTCATATTTCACTGCCTTTCTAGGTTAAACACGTCAGTTAACGGACTGTTGCTACTCCGGTGTAGTTATTCCAAGGGACAGTTTTTGCGGGACAGTTATTCCAAGGGACAGAATAAGCCTAGTCCTTGACAAAAAATCCAAGATCAATGGAAATCTCAAGAATTATTTTTTTATCCAGGGCTTGGGTTCATCGGTTCCGGTGAAACCAGCCCTAAATGTTTATTATTACCACTTTGAAGGTCAAATCCCCATGGCTACAAACTCTGCAGATCATAAACAGCTGTTTCAGCTGTGTGGTAACATTTTAGTATCTCTCTTAACAGCCTGGTCTGAAGGCTAATTTTGCTCAGGAGGCAGCTGGAGGGTCAGATTAGTATCTCAGTAACGTTTACTAAACACTCCTTTAAAGACCAGAGGAGGCCATCGTATAAGGTTTTTAGTGGACAGGATGGCTCCTGGGTTATTAGTGTGTTTTAAGAGGTTGGGGGTGAGCTATTGAGCGACTCCCAGGGACGTTATGGAAGTGCCGTAGTGCTCTTAGACGCTCTGTATCTTGCATCCTGCTGTGAGTTTAGTAGTTAATGAGGAGAACAGAGTCGAGGTCCGCCTCATATCGACTTGTGTGGGCTTCCATTTTCTTCCGGGTCACTTACTATCTGTTGTGTTGCTCATCCACTCAGCCAAATTCCTATATCAATTAAATATGTGCTTCACTAGTTACCACAGCCAATATTAGTCTGCAACCATAATAATAATTATAAATATATATAGGTATACAATAAAGCCAATAGATTGGAAACACCTACTCATTTAAGGGTGTTTATTTATATGCATGTGTCGGAAAACAATCAAAAAAGAAATTGAAAGCAACAAAGAAAAGAAATGATCAGAAAATATTAAATTTACAGATTTCCTGTGCGTGACAATGCTGTTGTCTCACATTTTAACTGTCCAAGACATGATCTGAGGCAAGGTTTATTCCCTCGCTTTTCTCCTAACAAAAACACATTTTGTTCACCCAGATCTCTCTTTCAATTTGTTCAGCCAGATCTGTGTGTGTGGGTTTCTCTTTAGCCAGATTGAAATATGTTGTCTGTGTTCTGTGTGGGACCCGAGGAGAGTTTAGCGTTGATGACCGAGAAGGAACTAGCCTGGGTACCAACCAGGCACTTAGACTAAATCTGTCTGTTAAAAAACGCAGGAACTGAACCACCCAGGCTAATGTACACAATGTGTGTGTGTGTATGTTAACGTCAGTGTGGACCTGACCTATGTACAAATATACCTCTATAGAAAGGACTTACAGAGGTATTCCGTAAACATTGGACATCTTGACATCTCACTGAGTCAACAACACCTGCCTAGATCCTAAAGAAGTAGTGAATGTTTGGCTAAGGCAATGAATTCCAACCCATGTCCTGTCTACTAATGCTATGAAATCCACGAGCAACATTTAAGAGTGTTTTAGTAGTTGTATTTAGAAGAATGAGACCTGTAACAGAGACCTGTAACAAGAATTGCGATAAAAATATATATATTTATACAGTACCTATCAAACGTTTGGACAAACCCATTCATGTGTGTCTGCTAGTTTGAATGGAAAATTATATTTACATATCTAAATGTTTCTTAAATAACATATTTAGAGCCTATTTAGACTGCAATATTTTATGCACTCAAACAAAAAATCATTCCTGTCAAGAATCAGAGATGACTTTATCAATAAATCGTAAGCAACAAAGACATGTTGTTATCGATAAACAGTTATCCATAAACCCTTATCAATAAAGATATGGCATTATTAATTAATCCTTATCAATAGAGATGCCCTTATCAATAATGCGTCTTCCTTCAAAAAGCTTCTTAAAGTGTCACCATCACTGTCATACTGCTACTCTATTTGTTCTTCTTGTTTTTTTCTCTCCCACTTGTCTCTCTTCTCTCCTCTCTCTTCTCTCTCTCTGTCTCTCTCTTCTCTCTCTCTGTCCACCCACTTGTCTCTCTCTCTTCTCTCACCTCATCAAACTGTGTGGAAGTTTATTTTCTGTGTAGAAGAGCTGAAGGCCTCTTCATGTCCTTTTCCTTCTCAGCTCCTACACACCCCCTCTCTCCCCGCAGTCTAGAGGAGGGAACCGGCCCCTTTGTGGCTCCTCTCAAAGCAGGGGCCTCCTAGAGGAGAACTCCCCCTCCCTACCAGTGGCATTATTTAGGCTCTCCAATCAAACATTCCCTCCTTTTCTCCCTCCACACAGTGTTTTCACACTTCAAAGATGCCCGCCAGCGATTCAGGGATGATGTCATCCCAATCTACTCCCTGTGTTTGCTCCGCTCCACCTTCCCTAAAGCACCGGACCGTCAGTTCATTAGCCATTTGAGGCATTTGATCGGTGGGGTTGGTGGGGGCTTGTGAAGTGGCAGTGAGACGCTGTGTGTCTCTGGGTCAGGAACCTGTTCAGCTGAGCTCCCTGACCCCCTCACGTCTTCTGCTCCCATCTTACGCAACCTGTGAGTACACAGGCACTGCACGGACTGGCTTTAAACTCTCCCTTCATCTCAGACTGTGTGTGTGTGTGTGTGTGTGCACCTCTCAGCCGGCGTGCTGCTGTCGTTAGTATAGGCCATCGTCTTTGTGCGTATGACCTCCCACCCCTCGGTTTCAGGGTTGCTATCTCCGGTGTGTTAGAGCTGCAGCCCTTCAAGCCCTCTGGTATGTGGCTGTCCCGTCGCCCTCTCCACAAGGTCACGGGAGGTCACCGGAGGGTGTAGGGGGGACACGGTACAGCCAGGGGGACATTTTGGGGGGTCGGTGGTGTGGACGCTCTGGGAAATGGCACCCAGGGGCCAAGAAGGATAGAAAAGAAAACACAAGTTTGAATGAGAATGAGTGTCCATAGAGGCAGTTCCCCAGAAGCAGTGTCCATAGAGGCAGTTCCCCAGAAGCAGTGTCCATAGAGGCAGTTCCCCAGAAGCAGTGTCCATAGAGACAGTTCCCCAGAAGCAGTGTCCATAGAGGCAGTTCCCCGGAAGCAGTGTCCATAGAGGCAGTTCCCTGGAAGCAGTGTCCACAGAGGCAGTTCCCCGGAAGCAGTGTCCATAGAGGCAGTTCCCTGGAAGTAGTGTCCATAGAGGCAGTTCCCCGGAAGCAGTGTCCATAGAGGCAGTTCCCCGGAAGCAGTGTCCACAGGGGCAGTTCCCTGGAAGCAGTGTCCACAGGGGCAGTTCCCCAGAAGCAGTGTCCACAGGGGCAGTGTCCATAGAGGCAGTTCCCCGGAAGCAGTGTCCATAGAGGCAGTGTCTACAGAGGCAATGTCCACAGGGGCAGTTCCCCAGAAGCAGTGTCCACAGGGGCAGTGTCCATAGAGGCAGTTCCCCGGAAGCAGTGTCCACAGAGGCATTGTCCATAGAAGCAGTGTCCACAGAGGCAATGTCCATAGAGGCAGTATCCACAGGGGCAGTTTCCCGGAAGCAGTGTCCACAGGGGCTGTTCCCCAGAAGCAGTGTCCTTCCCATCACTGACCCAGCTTATCAAAGTATTTTATTGGATATTAAGTCCTGTGTTATTCCGCGGACTGACGTGATTGTTAAATAGTATGGATTCTTAATACTGAAAAATACTTGATACTACTGTGTAGATGACTTGTGCCATGTCATAAGAATGTCTTTGCTCAGAATGACACTGTTATTTTGCATTTGACAAAGACTTTATTCTCATATTTAGGACTTAATGAGAGTCCTTGGAGACTACAAGACAGATTTTTGTCTATAATCATTCAAACTATGTTTCAGTTTACACGGGCATGTACCAATGCTGGTACATCTGTCTTTGGATTAAGACAGAGAGCTTCTTGTTCTAACCCCACACCTCACATGCACAAAGAACAAATAAATACCCAATGCTGAAATGTCATAAAGGTCAAAACAACACACATTTATTTTGTTTACGGTACTAAACGTAGAGACAGTAGTCATTCTTGGTTTCTTCACTTAAGCTCTGCTGCCAAGGAGATCCCAGTTCTGCAAACTTTCAGGTTTTGTTTCAGTGGCATCTCGTCTCAGTTACGAGGCTATGATGCCAAATGTAGTATATTACTTTGTTTTGTAATCAGCTGAAGTTAAGTCTCTTTCCGGTGTTCTATTTCAAGATTATTCAGCCCTTGCCATCTAAATCACTACCTGATTAGTGGGCTGCATAGAGAGAACGTACTGGAACTCGCCTCGAGGCGCACAGTTTTTAAAAGGAATCTTTACCCTCCATCCATGTTCAATTCATGTGTTGTTGTATTCCAGGTCCAGCTGTCTAAATGTTGCCCTTAAAAACAAATCACTTGTTTTCACAGAGACAGCATTCACACGCTTTCTCAACTGGATAAGCGTCTCCTAAACGACCAAAGTGTAAAATGTAGTTGAAAGGGATTAGCTTCTCTCCTCTCTCTCTTGGTCAATGAGTTTGAAAATGTATCAAACTATTTGAAATGTTTGTCTTGAACCAACCCCCCACGGGTGTGTGTGTGTCCCCAGGCGTATGAGTGGGCGTTGGAGGGAATGCGCCACCTAGCCGCGGTCAGCATGGAGGACTGCACCTTGCCCGACAAATGCCAGGGAGTGATCAACTGCCTGGAGGGTTACCGGTGCCAGCACCCCCCAATCCCAGACCCCCGCTTCCAGGAGATGAAGGAGCTGGCCGGGGAGCTGAAGAACGAGCAGGGCCTCAAGCAGTGGAAGTTCGCCTGGTCCAAGTGCCAGGAGACCAAGCAGATGTTTGAGAAGAAGCTGGAGGCCGCCCTGCGGACGAGGCGGGCCCTGGCCACGGGGGAGGGGCGGGCGGAGCAGGCCACGCCGAGACGCGGAGGGGAGGGACAGGAGCGCAGCAGCAGCGTGTCCTACGCCTGTAGGAAGGCCTTCTCCGGGGTGTGGGGAGGCAGGGAGAGGCTGTCCTCCACCTCCAGCTGCGCCTCCAGCCAGTCCACATGCAGTCCCAGGCAGGAGGAGGGCAGGGGTGATGTATGCGGGGCCAGGACACCGCTAGCCTCCTCTCTCTATGGGGGCCCCCACACCCCCCTGCCCTCCCAGCGCCTCACCCGCTCCTCCTCCTCCGAGGAGTCGTCCCACCGGGCCCGCATGGAGGCACAGGCCCGCACCACCTCCTGCTCCTTCTCCCACTCCCTCCCGCCCATGGACTCCCAAAGCCCGTCCCTTACGCCTGGTCGTAGGCCCCCCCTCCGGAAGACCCAGAGCTTTGACTGCCAGAGCCCCTCCCCCTCCACGCCAGACTCCGCCCGCTACGGGACGTGCCAGCGCACGCTGAGTGAGCCGGCGCGCCGCGGCAACACAGGGGTGTTCATCAAAGGCCTGGAGGTCAGCAGTGTGGAGGTGGCCGAACGGCCCTACTCCCCCAGGATGGCACCTCCCGTCTGGGCAGCGGGAGAGGCGCTGAGGACCCCTTCCGCCAGTACCACCAGCAGCCCGGTGTCTGAACCCCGCGCCAAGGGAAGGTGGGTACATGCATCATAAGCTTTTGGGTATAGTGGAGAACATGGGCAAGTAACGCACGCTGTTTCATAAATGCAGTCGGTCTTAACCTCAACTAAAACTGTGTGTGTGTGTGTTAGTGGATGTGTAAGATTGTGTGTTAGTGAGTGTGTGTGTGTTAGTGTGTGTGTTAGATATAATGGTTTCAGCAGCCCCATCTTGACCCCTTGGGATCAACCCTCCCAGACTGATGACTAATCCAGAAGGCCCTTTGATATGTCCGTGCACTGCACACTACACACACACACACACACACACGCACACATCTACATACACCTACACACAACCCTGTTTTCCCAAGTTGGGATGCTGCATTAATGCAAATAAAAACAGAATGCAATTAATCCCAAATAATTTCTCACTATATTTAATTGAAATTAGTACAAAGACCACTTATCAAATGTTGAATGTTTTTGGAAAAATACTGTCACATTTTGAATGCCAGTAACACGTTTAAGGTGGGGACTGGGGTGTGTTTATTACTGTGTTTTAGTTTGGGAACTGAGGAGACCAATTGCTGTAGTTGAAAGGGATTGAAAGGGGTTAAAAGGGATGTAGTTGAAAGGGTATTCCCATTCTTGCTTGATATAGGATGTCAGCTGCTCAGTTCAGGGTCTCCTTTGTTTTATTTTTTGTATCATAATGTGCAAAAAGTTTCTAACGCGTGACAGTTCTGGACTGCAGGCAGGCCTGTTTTACTAGGGAGCCAGGCTGTTGTAATACAGTATGTGCAGTATGTGGTTTGGCATTGTCTTGCTGAAATAAGAAAGCCTTTCCAGGAAGAATATGTCTCTGGATGGCACCTTATGTAACTCCAAAACCTGTGTATATTGTTCGGCATTAATGGTGCCTTCGCAGATGTCCACTAATGCAACACCATGCCATCACAGATGTCCACTAATGCAACCCCATACCATCACAGATGTCCACTAATGCAACCCCATACCATCACAGATGTCCACCAATGCAACCCCATACCATCACAGATGTCCACCAATGCAACCCCATACCATCACAGATGTCCACTAATGCAACCCCATACCATCACAGATGTCCACTAATGCAACCCCATACCATCACAGATGTCCACGATTGCACCGCCATACCATCACAGATGTTGGCTTTTGAACTGTGTGCTGATATAAATCCGGATGGTCCCTCTCCCTCTTTAGCCCGGAGTACGCTGCATCTATGATTACCAACAATCCTTTCAGATTTTGATTTGTAATTTGGGCAGTTTTCCACTTGCATGGTAGTTTTAACTTGCATTTGTTCCTGAGCAAAAGCAGTGGTAAATAACAAGGTGTTTCCACTACAGAATCGTTTATTGCTCCTGTCCCAGCTTTTTTGGAACCAGTTAGTGGCATTAAATAAAAAATGGGCATGTATTTTTCCCAAAACAAGGAAATTACATACATACATAAATACATACACACAACCACATGGTCACAGAGACACCTTGTTATTTCCAGTATTCTGTTTAACCTGGGTTAGAAGGTAGAAGGAGTGATCTGGGGGCCCTCTGGACCAGTGTTCCTCCCAGGTTACCTACATACATCTCATTAATCCTGTTTAACCCTTATCTGACGTTACCAGATGTAGCTTTCAAGAGGTTTTAAGATAAACACACAAGTCACTCATTCGGTAGGACATAGTGTAGGATGGATGACATCACTGATTGTTGTTTGGAACTCTGAGATAAGTGTGTCTGAATGCTCTCTCTTCCCTGTTTGCAGTCTGATTGGTAGTTCCACTACCACCGCAGTACTGGGTATTACCTCCAGCCCACACAAGGCACCCAGAACTCATGTTGCAGCGTGATTGTTTTTAAACACACACACTCCATGTCTTAGCTATCCCTTGCCACCTGGTGGGAAGTGTGTACAAAGTAGTACTTAGCATTAGGAAGAGTTTGTTTAAATGTGTGTGTGTGCGGGGGGTTGTGTGTGGGGGTGTGAAAGGCGCTGTGCGGGCGTTAGGGGCAGAGAGGCTGTCACCAGATCACCCGTCACACTGAAGACAGACCTTATTCCCACACAGAGACCCCCTGTACTGGACAGAAGACGATCAGGGAGGAGAAAGGGAGTCTGTGGGGTTCCGCTGGGAGGGAGGGTGCAGAGAGGCCTCCAACATCCTGACCAGAGGAGAGGAAAGCTATGATCTTTACAGAGTGGAAGAGCACTGATCTTGTGTATGGGAGAGCTTCCACACTCTGGACCCGCTAGCTAGAGAAACCCTGCTAGCTAGAGATACCGGATAGCGAGAGAAACCCCGCTAGCTAGAAAAACCCGCTAGCTAGTGAGACCCCGCCAGCTAGAGAAACCCGCTAGCTAGTGAGACCCCGCTAGCTAGAGAAACCCCAAACCCAATAGGAATAAAAAAGGCAATGCTTTTGTTGTACATTATTTGAGTGGGAAACCGAAGTCCAAAGCACAGTTGTCCAGTCTATGATTGATGACTCTCGGTCTGGTAAATTCTGGGGTCTGGTGACTCTTGAGCTGGGTGTTTGTGGGGGTCCGTAGGGTTCGTTTGGCAGTACTCTGCCATCCGACCTTGAGCCCCCCAGGACACTCGTCTGATCTGACAGTTTGTAGACACGCCAGCCAGCCTAAACACTACTAAGGCATTATTACAGGGCTACGTCCAAAACATACTTCTCAGCCCAGCATGAATGTTATTTTGGGGAATATGGTCACCTTGGAAACCAGCATACTGTTTTCACATTGTGCTTGTCCCCTAGTTGTTGTGGTGATGGGGGCGGTGTTTAGTGGCAGTCGTTAGTGGTGCTGTTGGTGTTGTTGAAGGATTTGTTGTAGGAGTGATTGTTGTAGCAGTTATATAATTATTTGTAGTAGTATTTGTAGCAGTCGAGGCTTCTTTTTGTGGAGAAATGTACATGAAATGATCTGGCAGCAGCTCTGGCGGACATTCCGACAGCCATCATGCCAAATACGCTTGAGATGCCCGTGGCATTGTGCTGTGAAAATGCGCATTTCAGAGTGGCCTTTTATTGTCCCCGGGACATGGTGTCAGAGTTACTGTAGTATTTTGGTGTCGGAGTTACTGTAGGACTACGGTGTCAGAGTTACTGTAGGACTACGGTGTCAGAGTTACTGTAGTACTACGGTGCCAGAGTTACTGTAGTACTATGGTGCCAGAGTTACTGTAGGACTATGGTGTCAGAGTTACTGTAGACTAGGGTGTCAGAGTTAATGTAGTACTATGGTGCCAGAGTTACTGTAGGCCTATGGTGTCAGAGTTACTGTAGTACTATGGTGTCAGTCAGTCTGTATTGTCCACTTTCCCGACAGTCAACTAACCACTCCGTGTTTCCTCTCCTCCCCCTCAGTAAACTTCGTCACATCGTTGATGAGATGGTCACCACGGAGAGGGAGTACGTGCGCTCCCTGCGTTCCATCATCGAGCACTACTTCCCTGAGATGGAGAGAGGGGACCTCCCGCAGGACCTCCGGGGAAAGAGGAGTGTTATCTTCGGGAACCTGGAGAAACTTGTAGACTTCCACAGCCAGTACTTCCTGAAGGAGTTGGAGAGCTGCTGTAACCACCCACTGAGGGTGTCGCACTGCTTCCTGCGACACGTAAGGACCTCATACCTCTTGACCGACAGAGAGTTCAGACCCTCTACTAATGGTCCAGCTGAATGACCAGGTGGTTTTAAGATCCTCTACCAATGGTACAGCTGAATGACCGGGTGGTTTAAATCGTGAAAGCTGATTGGCTAATTATTTGTTTTACAAGGATGCCAACTGATATATGACAAAATATTAATGTCGACTATTGTAACGACATCGGTAACAGGTTTGTAATCGTAACAAGACCCCTCCGGGGTTATGGTATATGATCAATATACTATGGCTAACTGCTGTGTCTGTGATGCACTGCATCTTAGAGCAGCTCTTAACCGTGCAATATTGGCCATATACCATAACCCCTTGTCTATTCATCTCTAAATAGAGCCTTAGCTAATGCTAGTTCTGAGTCACTTCACTGTCGTGACCTGGCCCCCGCGCTGATGTCTGAACCGTACGGTGAGACTGAGTTCAGGGAGGCGGCTCCAGCCACACAGCCACCAACCCAGCTGTAACAATACAGAACTACTTAGCCAGCAGCCAGTATCAGAATAGATGGTGGTTTCCATGTTTAGACAAACCTTCTCTCACTTTCTGTACCAAAATGCTCATATCACACCAAAAACAAATGAAACACTAACAAGCTGCTAGAGCACATTATTTGACCTTACATTTGACAAGTGTCTGGAACTGAGAGATTCCATAATTTTGGGTTCTGGATGAGTTTCCCGTGCCACTCTAGTTTTCCGTGCCACTCTAGTTTCCCGTGCCACTCTAGTATCCACAGTATTCTACAAGTGTCCATGACCCCAAAGCAGGGATGTTAATTGCTTAATGAACTCAGGAACCACACCCGCTAACTGTGCA
>JACXGK010008891.1:0-11911 GCA_016801125.1 Novumbra hubbsi | reverse complement strand
GGGGTGGTTGTACCAGTGTTACGTGCTGCCAACAAGGCTCATATCAGGGACCCAGACTGACCTTGACAAAGCAGAGGGGCAGGAAGGCCACATAGTAAGCGCTGAACAAGGAGTTGAAGAGAACCTCCTTGATGCGCCGGTTGAAGTCGCTCTTCAGTTCCTCCACCTCACTGCGGATGAGTTCTGGGGAGGGGGGCTGGGGGCAGGTGTGATGGGGGATGTGTCCAGGGCTGGAGAACTGTTCCCTCAGGTTCTCCTTCAGCAGGGCCAGGAAGTCTTTAGGCCTAAAGGGAGAAGAGGGAGTGCTCTAGGATCAATGGTTCGACGCAGATCACGCTGACATGACCTTGAAGTCCCTGATAAAGAAAGCAGGCAAAGATATCCTTGCGATTACAAATACATTGTATAAACTTAATCCCCCATTACAATTTGAGTTACATTATGAGACCACATTACATCTCCAATCATTGTGTGCTTATGAAATATCTATACGAAAAACACACTAATTGGTCGCAAAATGACATCAAACACTTTCAATTTGCCAAATGCTGAAGAAAGATGGTAGCACAGCAAGGAGAATAGAGATGCTAATTTCATGAAATTCAAAGAAAGACTACCCAGATTTCTGGAAATGCTAGACCTACAGAGGAGAGGATGAACCTTTTCTCAGATGAAAACAGCGACATTAGACACTGCAGCTGAATATTACAATATTCACGGCCTGTCAAAAGAGACAACAGAACACAATGTGCATTTCTGATTTGGTGAATATATTCATTCTCTTGTTCTGGGTAATATTGTCTATGGTTTTACTGCATCACTATTGCCGTTTTACTGCACCACCATTGCCGTTTTACTGCATTTCTGTTTTAACATAATGCTTTGGGCAAGAGCAGTAACCGTAATTAGTAACAAACAGACAAAACCGATTCTAGGTCAGCACTCAGACTCTGATGGATTATGCATTAATAGAGCCTTTAACCAAAACAGGTCAACTTTAATAAAGCAGAAACACAAATCTTACTGTTTTAATGATGCTCTCCAAACAAATTGAATTTTCCCTCCGAAAAGACACACCACATCCTGCTGTCTTAATTGACCACATTCAACACAGGCCCCCTTGGAGCGTTGTCAGCCTGGTCACGGACGATAACACGAGGCCTCCGTCGATAGCGGAGTCTAAGACGCCCTATTGGCTGCGGTATCGGTACGTGCCAGCTGACCTGAAGAAGGCTCCGCCTGACAGGTCCTGGTCTGAGTAGCCACAGTCTGAAGGCACCGGCGGGCTCCGGCCCTCCTGGTGGAAGCAACACAGAGGAACATACACCCCGAACCTGATGATGGAGCGACAGAGACAGACAGAGACAAATAAAAATCAACCAAAACCCACAAACCTCCTCAGACTGCTGCAGTAGGTAATGAAACCATGACAACAACGTTGTGGAGATAAGAGGCCGATTCGGAAAAAAGCATCAGGAGGAATTTAGACTCGCACCAAGACCTCTCTGTGCAGTCAACTTTAAATGAATAACACACAGAACTCCCATTCACACAGCAAGTGCCGAGTTGGAGTAACGAACAAGGTAACTCACGGATATCCGAGGAAGAGCAGGTTGAGGACAGAGTTGTACTTGAACAGGTGGACGAGGGTCCAACAAAGGACCCAACCACACAGGGTCAGCAGGATGAGTCGGGCTGCGATCAGAACTACATACCGCACCAGTGACCCAGGACCGGTCTGTGATGCCTAGGACAGAAGGAACAAGAGGCGTATATATACTGAACTGATATAATGATGAAATGAATGAAGTCTACTTCTTTACATGCGACCATTAGACCACAAAAAACAAGTTGAGACAAAGGCAGACAGATCAGGAAGCAAGCAGACAGGCAGGCAGATAGAGATATAGACAGATGGGCACAGGCAGACAGACAGTTGACCTGGCAAGATGTAGACATTTTTATAATGAGTACTTAAAACATGAGCTGCAAGCAGGCACTCGAAGCAGAAACAACACCCGGAACATGACACGTACGTGACTAAACGAACGCTACGTGTTCCACCCAAACAAGAATACCATTAAAACATAACAGATGTCACGGAGGATCTCCTCTCTCTACCAGGCATCTGACTCACACCATCGTTCCCGGTGTCATTATGACATTAGTGTAAAGACTGTACCAAAGCATTAGGACGTAACATGTAGGATGTTTACCCACATTTTATATATAGACTGCGGCTGTCACGTCGTTGCCATGGTCACTAATATTCCATTTATATTTGCATATTACATCACAATACTGTTCTTGACATTCCTTCTGGGGCTGCTGTCCAACTGAGGATTCTTATAATGCTTCTGACGTGGAAGCTGGCGAGGATTTGCTCTAAAGTGCATTTTAAGCCTTAAAAACACAACTCTCCAGGTAACACATTAGCTAGCCTTTAATGAACTCATTTTCTTGAAATGACATGTCCAAGGAAGCTGGTTCAGGGACAGCACAGTCGTCACGATCCAGACTTACATCACACTCCACGGACTTCACACAGGAGATCTTGGCAGGTCTCCCTCATCCCTCCCACACACTGGGCCTTGGTGACAAGATGAAGTCGTTCCACTCAAATAGCGCTGGAAAGGCTACTTTAACCAGTCTCCTTCCTCCCTCGGCTGTGTGGGTTCAACTACCTGGTATTTGGTGAAACATCGGCTGCATACTAGAGGGGACTGTAATAGTGAATGGTCCCAGCGTATTTGCACTAACCTCTGCGTTTTCAGCTCAACGTCAAGAGGGAAGCGATGCACACTAACAACCCCTTTGAATTTAGTAGAAGCGGTACAGAGCAATGTCCTAAATATTTCTTTTACTGTTATCTTAAAAATCTTTTTCAGAGTCTTGACTTTCCTAGCCCTGTAAGATGAATGTATACAACTTATGTGTGCCGGAAACAGGTGAAGAGTATTATTGGAAAAGGGAAGCATGTCACCACACCAAGGGCCAGCAACCCATGGAAAGTACAATCCATGATGTGTATTTTCAAAAAGTACTTTGTAGCAGTGCACTGACACAGAATTTCATGCAAGCTACCCTATTTTGATAGAGAAATGTGGTACCTCTGACACAATAGTCCAGACCAGTCTCCTGGCCAACATCACGGTGATGAAGATAGCGAGGTGGTAGTCCATCAGATGGAAGTTCTGCAGAAAGAAGACAACAAAACAGACTGAAGGTTCTCACCACAAGGTTTTCAGAAAAAGCTTTTAATTGGTGCAAAATTGGTGTTTGGATAACGCCTAGAATCCCAGAAAAATTATTCACTATGACTGTTAAAGCAGAAAATATATCAGACATTTTAGCGTAAAAAAGTTAGGTTACTGATCTTAAGATAAAAAATGTATTTCTGGGTTTAAGATCCTGACACGGATAGGGAAACCAACGAGTGTGTATAGACAAACCGACGTGTGTGTGTGTGTGTGTGTGTGTACAGGGAAACCAACGTGTGTGTGTGTGTGTGTACAGGGAAACCAACGTGTGTGTGTAGGAAAACCAACGTGTGTGTGTGTGTGTGTGTAGGAAAACCAACGTGTGTGTGTGTGTGTGTGTAGGAAAACCAACGTGTGTGTGTGTGTGTGTGTGTGTGTAGGAAAACCAACGTGTGTGTGTAGGAAAACCAACGTGTGTGTGTGTGTGTGTAGGAAAACCAACGTGTGTGTGTGTGTGTAGGAAAACCAACGTGTGTGTGTGTGTGTATAGAGGTAAACTAACGTGTCTGTATAGGAAAACCAACGTGTGTGTGTGTGTGTATAGAGGGAAACTAACGTGTCTGTATAGTACAACCGACATGTGTGTGTGTACAGGGAAACCACTGTGTGTGTAGAGAAGCTGTTACCCACCAGAGAGGTGGAGGCAGCAGGGTGGCTGTAGGGGTACCACCACACGGTCCTGTAGATGTTCATGTACTGGACAAACAGCGCCACCAGCAGGTACAGGAAGAGCAGGAACTCAAAGAGCAGGCTGCTGTCCAATGGGAGGTCAGGGATCCGGGAGTGACGGACGGGTTCCGGCGTGATTAGGGCAGAGAGGGGCGGGGCAGAGAGACCCACACAGTTGCTGCTCCTGGGGGGGGGGGGGGGGGGGGGGGGGGGGGGGGGGGGGGGGGGGGGGGGGGGGGGGGGGGGGGGGGGGGGGGGGGGGGGGGGGGGGGGGGGGGGGGGGGGGGGCATGGTGTGAGTCTGTGCTATGGTCCAGCATAGAAGTATTGTGCGTACGTGGTGGAGCCTACGTATGCTCCCGAGACCAACACCTCAGAAGGAGCCTGTGTAGCAGTGAATGCAGGAATGCATGTGAGTCACACCGAGGTAAAGGTGGACATGTTGTGGCGAGAACAGAAATGTGAGGTGAACAGTCAATGCTAATCCCCGTGCCTCCGCCAGGACCATTATGACAATAGAAACAGGCGCGGGACCGTTTAAGTAACTCCATTATTCCATAATTAACCTGACCATTTATTTCTAAGATTTCAGCAGCCATATCTGTGCCAGTATGAGAACTATTCTCTTTAACATTTCCACCCATGTCAAAATACGAATCTTCCATCTACCATTACCGAGCATGAGGACAACTGAGGACTTAAAACCAACTGTATAACCATAATAGCCCAGTCCTCCAATCACAATATTTATTCAAACTGTGAAAGCGTTTCTACAGAACACATTACTTTCCCATTGCTATGTTACTGTTTTGACCACTGACCAAAAACATTTTTTAAAAGATTCCCAGGTCTTAATTATGATGCTGAAAATAGAAAACGGCTATAGGTTTTTAAAATAGTAATCTAACTCCAAAAAAACAAATCCACAGTAAACTGGTCACCATACAGAAAGACATATAGTAGCAATGAATGGAAAAGATCCGTAGTAACAATGACCATAAACAATGAGTATGGATAATTATTGGAGTCCTCTGTAACATCACTTTTTAATAAACATAATTATCATCTATTGACCTTTATATTTGTGGAAGAATATAGCTAATATTAAATGCCAGGTCTGACATCTCACCTCAGTGTAGAACAGAACAGAAAAGGTACGATTGTCTTATGGTAGATGTAAAAAAAGATCCAAAAGCTTTGGATGAAAAAGGCCTACTTTTAATTCCGCACAAAATTAACCCTGAAAAGGCTACAGTGAGTATGGCACATATCAGCTGCCCATTTTGTTAGGTAGAGGGTTGAAAAATAAAAAAAACCTGTTCTATGTAGCTGAATCTGGGTTTAAAAAAACTGTTGCTGACTGACCCCAGAACAGACGTAAGCATGGAGGACAAAGGGTTTCTCATTTCAAAATTACCAATTTCTAAATTCCCAGTTGTTTCATGCCTGTCCTTCTAACCCACTATGTGATTCGCTAAGCCAATATGTACTGCGTTACATCCATATGTTGTTGCCCTGTATCTTATCGTGTGTGTGTGTGTCCTCACCGGTTCCGGAGTCCGTTGCTGTGGCCCAGGCTGCCCCCCACCAGAGTCTGTAGGGAGGGCAGGGCAGAGCGGCTCAGCTGCTGTCTACTCGGCCCCCTCCGGCCCCCGGGCATGGCCAGGCACCGCCTCCTTAGCCCCGATGCGGACTCCTCCCCCCGGCCTCTCCACCAACCAGAGACCACCGCCAACACCACCACCTCACAGCCCGGCTTAAAGCAGCCAGGCCACTGGGGAGAAAGACGAGGAAAACAACAGCGTCAGGGTCCCGCTCGTGAGGCACGACGTGGCACCGACTGAAACGGAGGTAGAATACTGAAACTTGTGCCGAAAGCCTGTTTCGGTACGTCCGTCAAAACATGTTTTCGTTTCTGTACTCCAATGAACAACACACAATCCAGGGGTAGGTGTCTTGCCAAGCCATTTTAAGACAAATGCAACAAAACGTTAATTGCCCCAGATACGGGCGTCCGCTAATGGACTTGCATTGACAAGCGATGGCACTTAGGACAGACCCAGACAAAAACGTCCCATAAAGTCGTGCCCTTCTGAACGCAGTCCTTGGCAAAACCGCGTAGGTAACAGGGGTAATGACGTTCAACAGAACAGGGCTGCGTTCAACAAAACGTGACCAGTGGCAACGGTGGAGGAACTGTTGGGAGCACGTGAAGCTGAGGCTGCACACAGCGGGAACGCAGCCAGTCCATCTCTGCATCAGAGAATCTGGGAACTGTACCAGCTGCAGGATAACGGGGTTGCTCAGCGATGAAGATAGCGGAATTAGTAGAGCGTCACGGAGCAGCTCTAAAACATTGTTCCCAAGTGTCACCAGAAATACGTCCTTACACGGCAAAGACCAATCAGAAAACGTGACACAATAACAATCTTATCAGTGTTGTGTCCTACGGAGTTCCCTAGAAGCCATGACAAAGTCTGCACCTTTTCTGAGGATACCTTGGGGGGGGGGGGGGCGTGACGATTAGGATACAGACTTTGCAGCACATCTCCCCGCGGGCCTCTTGATCACCCCACCCCCCCCACCCCCCTGGGTCTTCGTGATGCAGTGACGGCAAGAAAATGGCCCTGTTCGACCCAGGCGTGCTGATCCGGGCTCCTCTACTTGTTCAAGGCATTGCCCCAAGCGAGGCTCCTGTCCCCAGACTCTGACTTAAAGGCCCTTCCAGAAAAACCAATGAGGGCAGCCTAATATGTCTCTTGGAAAAACATCTTTGGGGGGGGAAAAAAAAGTCCACACAAAAACAGTCTGTTTATGTTTTGTTTTTTTGCTTCCTCATGTACTTGCTACAGAGGCTCCCTCAGACACGAATCGGGATAATAAATGGTTAGCAGTATTTATCAATATATTCATTTTTGAACCAAATATTTCTCCAGGGACAGTAGGCAGCTCTTCTCCTGAAGAGGAAACCACATAACAGGCATAGCCGGATAATCAAAACTTCCTGTCGGGGGTCATTTCATAAAACTGCCCTAATGTTTACAGCAAAATTGTAATCAGTCTCAGACTGAAACGGTATATGCAGGGATCGATAATGGGGGTGTGACATTTTATTTGGGTTTTCAGGCAAGGGTTAGGAAACACACACATCGCACACGTCGGTGTGTGTGAGAGTGACAGAGGGAAAAAGTAAATTAACCACAAAGATGCTTCCTAGGGGCTGGATAACCGCAGGAAAATAATGTAAAGTTTGCTAGAACCTTCCACACAGACCTGCTACAAAAAAAAGACTCAACAAAGGGGTTAGTGAAGGGCACACAATGGCCACAACCACAAATAGGTCGTTTCCAGAGAGGAGGCAAAAGTCTACACCTTGACTACTGGAAGAGCAGGAAAGGGATGCAAATGCGTCACCCTTCAATAGTTGAGGACATTTAGGGAAACTTCTCTTAACAAATCATACTAAACTGTCCTTCAAATCCCGTGTATCACTGCCTGTAGTAATGAGGAGTGAACATGATGGCGTTTAAGAATGTCAAACATATGCACGAACACACATTGAGTTTGATCGACCTATTGTGCAAACATAACCGATGTTTTCTGTGACTGTGTCAATGTACTGTAATGAAACTGACGTGGTTAAACAGCAAAATGCGGAAACTACCAAGATCAGTGGGCATGCGCTTTAAAGTAACGGCTTGGCGAGTATAATGTATAGGCAACTGTGTTAGTTACACCACTCCAAATGTTTTACTGGGCGTGTGAAATTCCCAATGGGGGAACAATCTAGTTTATAGATATCTGGACACTCCTAATTTTGTCACTTTAAAAAGTCTAAAAGTTCGCTTTTAACGTTAGCAAAACAAATACGGCATATTAAACAGTTCGGTGAGCAATTTGTTTCAATGTAGTGGTCCAGTAAGTCAAACTAGCTAACGCTGGTACATTTAATACATATTGTGTTGACTGACAAGAAGAAACTGGTATTTGTTATTAGCTATCAAGCTACAGTACTGCACACAGCATGGGAAATACATATTTGAGAAATGCATCTTTTAATACGGAGGCTAGTACATAATATAATTTTGAATTGGATGCACTGCACAGTAAAACAGCAAGCCAGCTGCTCGTGCAAAAAAGAAAACGAATACTCACACAACATCGACAAAAAGCGGATGGTGTGGACACGGATGCATCAGTCAATTGTGGGTTGTCGAGCCGAGACAGTAGCGAACATTTCTTTCATTTGAAAAGGAAATATATTCCGAGGCTTTAACGGATAAGCCGTGCGCTACTTATAACACAAACAACGATGTGTTGGTTGAGCTCGAAAAATAAACATACGGTTCAAAACTTCAGTTTGCAATGCAACAGTAGGCACTAGCTACAGTGCCCAACAGAGACCGACGTGGCAAAGCGATGCTTCTTTTGGGAAAACGTCATCAATTGTGCGACGTGTTCATTACGCACGCAGTCGCACATTATTATGGTGACGAGCATTCGTATGCTTATGATTGAAGGGGTAGTACATTGGAAAGCGTAGCAAAAACACGAATGTTTTATAAAACAACTTTATTAAAAACTTCTCACTGACCCATTAAAGCAGTAACTTCATTTGGCATGACTCATTTTTAAACTGAAGTGAACTAAAATATAAAAGCAACATGTGTTAGTCATGTTTAATTAGATAAATCAAATATCCTACATTTCCCAGACGAACAAATGGTGAACAAATTAGTTTACTTCCCTGAGCATTTCTCCTTTGTCAAAATAATCCTTCTACCAGACAAAACTTAGAGATGCATATATTGATATTTTATATTTATGTTCTCTGTATAATTACTTTATAAAAGGCTTTTCTATCAAGAAGTACGCTACTATCATGACAGACAAGATTTCAGATGGTCTCTGAAGATATTGTTACGCAGTCTTCATTTTAAACTTAGTATATATAAATGACTACTTCACAGAGTGTTTTTATAAAATGACAATAATATCCACACAGTGCTTACGATCGGCACAATAAAAAACGATTTATAACATGTATAAAAGAAGACTAAGTAATCCAAGAGAAAGGTTATGAAGGGACAATTATATACACACACACAAACACACACTTTTCTTTCTTGCCACACGCACGCACGCGCACGCACGGCATTTTGACAACCATAATTAACTTTGTTTGCTTATTGTTTCTATTTATGTGCTTTCTTCATTTGAATAATACAAGATAGGGAGACGGATGGAGTTCGAATAGGGATAAGCCCCGTCTTAGCTGTGGTCTCTGATTTCCTTCACTTACTTCAACTGCTGACCAACTGACTTTTGTACTGCACAAACTGCTTTTTTTTGTTGGCACAAGAGATAGACAAGATTGATTTTCTGTCTGCATGGACAATATTCAACCAGCAGAGGGGGGTGTTGCATTATCATTCCAACAGTAGGTTGTAAAAAAGACCTGTAAGGCCCCCCAAATCAATGCAATGCATTCTTTAAAGATTGCATATGGCTGTGATTTTTCTGTATATATTTACATGATTTGGAGCATTTCGAGGCATGGATCAACCGCATTTGTCAGACTGTAAATGCATTTCGAAGGGAATCGGTCAGTGTCGTGCATTAAGTGTACACTAAAGCAGCGTTTTGGCAGAGTAACGTTCCTTTCTCCTGGGTGGTTTCTGCCCAGGCTCGTACTCAATGTAGCTGGGAGGGTTGTCCGAATACCCTCCGGCTCCCCTGCCACTCCTGCCCCCCACTCTGCTGTCCTCATCGGAACTGAATGACCCTCGGCGAGAGCGGGTGTAGTTGCTAGGTGGAGGGGCACGGCGGTCGTCGAACAAGTCGTCTCTGGACCGGGAGCGCGGGGCCCCGACGCCGAGGTCATTAGAACCCATCCTCCCGCGGGCCCCGTAGCCCTCCACCTCCAGGAGGTCCTCGCTGTAGCTCCTCCTCATGCCGCGGCTCCTGGTGGGTGAGGGGTACCGGCGCCCGCCGGCCTCGCTTCGGTCGTCGCGGCGGCCGGCGAAGCGGCTCTCGCTGCGGCTGCTGGAGGCGGAGCTCGGGGGCCGGGTTTTGGGGCCCGGCGGCGGGCCCCGGCGCCCCGATCCCACGGGCTGGGCCATGATGGGAGGCATCTGGATGACCCGGCGCTCCAGGGGGCCGTCGTCCAGGCCGGAGAGCATGCTGGGCGGGCCGGCCGAGAAGGGGACGTGCTGGGGCATCATGTGTGGCGGCGGGGGCGGGGCCATCATCTGCATCTGCTGGTGGTCGGGGTACATCACAGGGCTGGTCATGTCCATGCCCCGGACCCGGTTCTCCAGGTAATCCAGCATCTGGTTGTTGCCGGGCTGCGGGCCCCCGTAGAGGCTGCCGTTGCCGTGGACACTGGGGGGCACGCTGTAGCCAGACACGGGATGGGGGAGGGGCATAGGGGTCATGGCGAGACTCTTCCCTGAGTGGGAGCCTGGTGGGGGCGGAGCAAAACACAACGTGATAAATGTAGGTTGTGAATTGTGACGAGAGGCTGACTGTTGCAAGTTTGGATATAAACATTAACAAATGATAAATATAGATATAAACAGTAACAAGGGTCTAACTGCTGATAAATATGGAGTATCAACCACAACAAGATTAATGATAAAAATGAATTACAACTGATATATATGGCTTATAAACAGTAAAACAGTTAAGTGTGAATGATAAAAATGGATTGTGAGGAGCAAAAAAAAATTAACAGTCCCCATGTGGAAGAATAAAATTACAGGTAACAATTTACCATTAACGGATTTCCAGTTATGTGAGGTAAAAGTGATAAAAGGTATAGGTAAAAATGTTGCTTAGGTTTAAGCATCAGAGAAAGAATTAAGAATGGGAAAAATGTTTGGTGCCTCCACAAAAATAGTAAACCAAGTGTGTGTCTGTTTGTGTGTGTGTGTGGTAAGCATCGGACCTGCATAAAGCAGAGGGTTCATCTGTGAGGAGGCGTGGCTCAGGGGACCGTAGCCAGGTTGACCTGACATCATGGCCTTCATCATTTTGTGACGCATCACCGCTGAGGGAGAGGGAGAGAGAGAGGAGGTTAGAATGTCTCCCTTCCTGTTGAGGGAGAGACAGACAGACAGGGAGACAGGCAGACAGGGAGACAGGCAGACAGACAGACAGTACCTTTCTCTGGACAGCAGCATGTCTTGGGGCAGCAGGGGCAGCGGACGTAACAACAACACCTCTGAGGACAACATTGGCAGCAGCAGATACAGAACAACATGATGAGTAGAAGAGCCCCGATGATGATCAACAGCACTGTCAGCCAGTCTGGGGAGGACAGAGAAACAGTCAGTCAGCCAGTCTGGGGAGGACAGAGAAACAGTCAGTCAGCCAGTCTGGGGAGGACAGAGAAACAGTCAGTCAGCCCGTCTGGAAAGAGCAGAGACATACTTTGTACTAACCGCAGAGAAATTAATTGACAGAGAGATACAGAAAGTCCCTAAGTACTACTACATAAGTAAATCAGGTGTGCAGAGCATCATGGGTACTGTAGTATGTCCACTTTCAACAACTAGGTGATGCATAATAATTTAGTATATGTCTGTGTCCACAAAGTGAATTGGTTATTTAACGCTTGGTAATAATGGACAGGGTCTCATAACCAGAAGGGATCTGTCCCTTGGTCGGTGCTCCTACTATGAGGGCCTGGTCTGGGGGTGAATATGGAACATGGATCGATACTCCTACTATGAGGGCCTGGCCTGGGAGTAAATATGGAACATGGATCAATACTCCTACTATGAGGGCCTGGCCTGGGAGTAAATATGGAACATGGATCAATACTCCTACTATGAGGGCCTGGCCTGGGAGTAAATATGGAACATGGATCAATACTCCTACTATGAGGGCCTGGCCTGGGAGTAAATATGGAACATGGATCAATACTCCTACTATGAGGGCCTGGCCTGGGAGTGAATATGGAACATGGATCAATACTCC
>JACXGK010008890.1:0-21208 GCA_016801125.1 Novumbra hubbsi | reverse complement strand
TCGTCACCACCCTCTGAAGGGCCTTGGCACTGCACTCTGCCATCGTCACCACCCTCTGATGGGCCTTGGCACTGCACTCTGCCATCGTCACCACCCTCTGAAGGGCCTTGGCACTGCACTCTGCCATCGTCAACACCCTCTGAAGGGCCTTGGCACTGCACTCTGCCATCGTCACCACCCTCTGAAGGGCCTTGGCACTGCACTCTGCCATCGTCACCACCCTCTGAAGGGCCTTGGCACTGCACTCTGCCATCGTCACCACCCTCTGAAGGGCCTTGGCACTGCACTCTGCCATCGTCACCACCCTCTGAAGGGCCTTGGCACTGCACTCTGCCATCGTCACCACCCTCTGAAGGGCCTTGCGGATGAGGGCGATGCAGATGCCATACCAGCCAGTGACTGGTGCAGCCAGTGAAATTGCTCTTAATGATGCAATTTTTCAGCCTCCTGAGGGCAAGAAGGCGTGTCAGTGCTGTCTATTTGACTGGGAGAAGGCTCCTCCCACCAGTACCTGTGGTCCACAATCATTCCCTACGTATTCCCCTCCCACTGGATGGAACAGCCAACCCATTCCAGACTAGCGGCCTCACATTCCATCTATTCATGTATTAGTCTTTGACAACCCCACTTCAGGGTGTAGGCCCTGAATGTCCCCCTACAGATGTTTTTATTGTGATGTGTTCGATGTCAAGAGGTTTTCACCGTGTGTGTATTCTGGAAAACTGTTGACGTCCCACTGCCACAGTATACTGCATAATGAATGATATGTTCCATTGTCAATTGTACATTTATGTGGGATTTTTCATGCCTCAGCGACAGGCCAGATCAGTCATTTCCTAGTCACGCCTCTCAAATGAGCCAATCAAAGCAATTACAGCAGGTATAGGGCCAAAGAGAGGTGTGAGCTTGAGCTTGGATAAAACATTACTCAGACTGTAAAACTGCTTGGATTTTCCCCCACATTTTGGAACTACTGTAAATGCAATTCCTAGATGACTTGTAGAATGTTTTTTTTCTCAACTTTTTGAGCACAAGAAATGACATTTTCCAATTGTCATCTCTATAGATGCATAGACACTGGGCATCCAACCATCACTCCTGCAATTGAAACGTTGCACTGCAGAGTTTCCTTTCAAAACAGTGCAAATGCATCTGTCATTTTTAAGAGAATGGGGCTCGCATGTATACAGCAAGGGGGATATTGTAAAATAGGGCAAACAGCGGGTCTTCAAGAGATTCAAAGCTTTTTGAAATCACTTTTTTTCACTTACTGGGCTTTACTCAGTTGAAGCCATAAAAAATACATTACAGCAGCAGTGACTGTTTTGCTGCTCCATCCATCAATGTGTAAAATGTGCTGAGATGTCTCTCTCTTGATGTCTCTCTCTGCCTCTGAATACCTTCTTCATCTGTATGATCCAGAGTGTTAAATGTCACCGGGAGAGCCTACTTACTTTAAAGAAAAACTGGTCAACCGGCTAAAAGTGTAATGTGTTGGAACATTTAAAACATCAGCGAAAGCCTTTTTTGGGACATACCACAGAATTAGCTGTCAGGACTGTCAGATGTCAGACCAAATGATTCCTTGTTCCGCCAAAATATCCTGTGTGGACATTCCAACACAAATCTGCTGTTTCCAGCTGCTACACTAACCCCCCTGTTCTCTTTGGGGTCAATTTGATTAGGCTGGGGTTAGGCTGGGGTTATGTTTTATTTATTGGGCTATTTAGGTAGGCCAATAAAGAAACATAAAGTACCTATTACAAAAACTTGTGTAAAAATCATTGTTTGGAGGTTTAAATTGCTAGGGTCCAAAGAAATGCTGGGGACCCTGAGGACAAAATATGTCAGTACATCTGAAGATAACAGCAGGGGTGACAATGTCTGCACTGATCAACTTGGTGGGATTTTCATGGACAGGAAATGTCTGTTTCTTTGGAAATCAAGGGTATTTCCAAGTGACCCCAAACTTTAGAACAACGGTGTACTTAACTGTCGTATAAACTGTCAATAAATCAGGGTGTGTGTTTTTATTATTTGCGAGTAGTAAATAGTAAATATGGCACAAAACACAATGCTCAATGACCTCTTTCTGATTTAGTGTACAATGACGAGTACTAAACATGTCACCGGTAATAAAAATAAAGCATTATTGTGTATTGTATTGATGTCTCTCTGGAAAAAAAGTTTTTCTGTTATGTTACCACAAAACCACTTTACATTTACATGTTTTGTCTCCTTTAACTTTTAACTCAGCTCTCTAACTTCATGTACAATATATGTGGGAAGTAATCCACATTTATATGCAGGAACATGATCAATAAGGGCATCATCCATTGTAAGAAATACATATGTAATCAGGTACATTAAACAGTGCATTGGAGAATAACATGTTTTTGTCTTTGCCTGCATTAAGTACAAGTTTCAGATCAATAGAGGTATTCTGTATGGGAATAAAGACTGCACAGTATTGAACTGCTATAGATTGTGGATGATAAAACATGGCTTGAGAGACTCGAAATTATCTAAAGTAAAGACAAGGAAAGACAGTATAAACATACTGTAACATACTTGTAATGTATGCTAGCCTAGCTAGGTAGTCATTAGAAGAGCACAGGCAAAGTAATTTGCTTCTTCAACTTTAAATAATGTTCAGCCTTCACAATGCCTTCATTAATAGAACATACATGTTAAAAGCACCTTTAACCTAATTGCATGCTTTATACAGGGGTCAGAAATGAATCATAACTGTGTGACATACAAATATTAAAAGCAAAAGTGCCTAACCTAGTATTTCAAACATAAAAAATAAATGAATGTTGATAACATAATGAAATTGAAAATGGCTTGGAACTGAATAAAATGTTCCTTGGTACACAGACAAGCACATTATAATGATGCATACGGTGTAGTATAAGTCCCAGTCACATATTTAAAACATTCACCCAGTCTCCTGGAATAATATCACAAAACATTTGCCCCATTATGACATTTGCCCCATTGATTAAACACTAGTCTTCAGCGTGGTAACTGATAGACAGGCGAGCTTTGCAGGTCCATCAACCCATGAATATACTTTAACCTCACCACAGTAACCTGTTGAATATGAAAGAACTGATATGAATCAGCAGAAAGCTATTCTCAACTATATTTTCTTGTCACAAGACCATCTAAAAAAATGTTGTTACTTATATAAAGCTGTTGTGAAGCTGTATATATTATGACCCCTTTGATATTTCCAGGCCAGACGTGTTCCCATGCACTAATGTATGTTGTTATCCACATGACCTGAAATATTACAATATTACTTTATATTCATACAAAACCACCTGTAGCTTGGTCAACAAGATGGCTGCCTGGTTCATTAAAAAAAAAACACACTTACCTCTCAATCTTAAGATTAAGGCTCAGTTAGTTGTGTTGAATTAATATGAATTCTTAGGGAACATAATTTCCAGATATGAAAGAAAGACATGAAATAATGAAAGAAAGACATCACAGAATACACAAAGGCACCACAGAGGATCTGAAAAAAGACAAATTCCAGTCGATCTTAATTTGGCATTATACATCACCTGTAGACCTCCTTCATCAGTCTGGTTTGGATCTGTGTACCAGTATTGCTCCATCCACTTTCCAACCAACAACTGTCACCCAGTAAGCATTGTTACCAATGCTATCAGCGCCAACCGCTAACTGGGTAGCCATTTCACTCTGGTCTCACTCACCCTCTTTTGGAATCCCGTTTCTCTGCAGCCACAACAGCAGCTGGGGAGAGACCAACGTAGTGGTCCTGGTCACAACACCAACATCACCACTTTCTATGCTTTCAAACAAACTTTCCATGCTTTCTGACCAACGGGCCGCTACTTTTCCACTAACTGACGCACCTGCATCGCCTTGCTGCAGAGCTAAACCGGAACACATTGCCCAGTGCGCGACAAGGTTCATTGGCTGCCATCTGCCCTCCATCAAGGCCCTCTAGGGGAAGTGCGGCCTTGGTCACCCACTGTTCCGCAAATTATCCTCCGGAAGGCAGGTCAGTAGCAGAGGCCAATCATGACCAAGAAATCCTGCCATCTGAATCATTTCATTGGCGGTACTGTAGCCCCAAGCAACCAGCCATCTGTCCCACAGAGCATAGTGAGACTATTCTCTCCACTTTAAACTGTTAACTTAGTAGTTCTGCACTCAATATTCTGTTTCTTTCCCTGCATTTACATATATTCACTGCCCAAGTCAATTAAACTTCAGGGATATCAATCTGTCCAGTTAGGAAGCATAAACGATTGTGAATCACCTGTTTTGGTGCAGACAATGCTTTTGCAAGAAGGTTTGGTGTGTCTCCCAGTAAAGTCTCAAGAGCATGGAGGAGATACCAGGAGACGGACCATTACACAGGGAGAGCTGAACAGGGCCGTAGAAGGACATCAACCTAGCAGCAGGACCCATATTTGCTCCTTTGTGCAAGAAGGAACAGGAGGTGCACTGCAGGAGCCCAACAAAATGACCTCCAGCAGGCTATTGATGTGCACCTCATGTGGGTGGCATGAGGGCCCTGTGCTCACAGACCAGCACCGTGCATTCGCCAGAAAACACCAGAGTTGGCAGGTCCGACATTGGCACCTCGTTCTCTTCGCAGATGAGAGCAGGTTCACACTGAGCACATGTGACAGACGTAAAAGAGTCTGGAGACGCCGTGGTGAATGTTATGCTGCCTGCCACATCATCAGGGATGACTGGTTTGGCGGTGGGTCAGTGATGTTCTGGGGAGGCATATCTTTGGAGAGTCGCACAGACCTCCATGTGCCAGCCAACGGTACCCTGACTGCTGTTAGGTACCGGGATGAAATCCTCAGAACCATCGTCATACCTTACACTGGTGCAGTGGGCCCCGGGTTCCTCCTCTTGCAGGACAATGCCCGGCCTCATGTGGCCAGAGTGGGTAGGTGTGCATTGAGTTCCTAGATGAAGAAGGCATTGAAGCCATTGACTGGCCTTCCCGTTCCCCAGACCTGAATCCAATTCGGAACCTCTGGGACATTGTTCATTGGTACTGTGAAAATACCTAAAGACTAACTAGAACGTTACTGAAAAAAAGATAATGAAATCGCACTCATGCTTAACAATGCAGTCTACTGAGGCATGTAGTGCAATGCGTTTTTCACACCCCATGATGCTGTAGAAAGGAGCAGTTCTGTCTATAACGTGAAGTTATTATGTACGAATATACTGCAGCAAGGCACAGAGCCCAGTCAGCAGCTACAGCCGTAGGCATAGGCACAGAAATCTCTAATTGTTTTTTTAGCCCGAGCAATGTGAACGCCATCAAAATCGTAAGAACAGACACTCAGTTAAATGTCATTGCGCGAGGAGAGAAAAGCATTGCCTTCTCACCACCCACTCTCCCCCCATTTCAAGTCCAGGTTGCCTGTCGTTAGCTGATCAATTATACTGGGCTTACATAGCCCGGCACTAAAACAACATCAATGTAGACCACATTTCATATGTTGAAAACATGAAATATATTTACACTCTTTTAAGCCGAACAAAGGGGTACATTGTTTCCCACAACATCTGTTGATTAATGCGGCCACTCTGGCTCAGCACATTCCTGTTACCATGTTAGCATGACGAGTGAATGATGTCACCTCCTCCCAGCTTCAGGCCCTTAGTAAGTCACTCAACAGGTGGAGCAGGACCAGAGAGCATTAGACTGAATTAGTCACATCTAAATTTAACCAAAAGCTATGCAGGGAACAGGTTATATTACACAGTCAGTAGTGGCTCAAGGCCACTTTAGAGTTTCCACACCTGGTCTTTCCCAAAACATTTAAGAACACTGTAAAGCTCTCACATATTTTCATTGTATGCTTCATGTTATTCTGACAGGGTATTCTATTACATGCTGCCGGGAAATGTTACATTTACACTCTAGGATCTGGGGCTGCTATATGGCACAATTAAGAAAACGCAATTATCTACATCACTGGTACTGTGTTACAAAAGCTATGAAGAAAGGTCTAAAACTACTAAAATATGCTTGCTATCTTGTTTTTCAATGTTTTAGGTTTTTGGAGTGGACTACCGAGACAGAAAAACAGCTAATCTGGGATTGATTTAAACTTGGGACCCAGAGGGGGCTGGATGAATCAATCAATTAAGCATCCTTTCAGGCTCCGCACCTTGTTGGGTTAACCTATAGCCTTATCATTTTATACATGGTTTTGTGACTTGTTTTGGCAGGAAGCAGAGCTAATGTAAATAGCAACTAATGAATTCCTGTAAATCTCTTGAATCCATGTTTTTTGCAAATGTCAAAGGCTTATAATAAAACCAATACAATCAACATCTCAATGAACACTCCTCGGATGCTGATATAGTTAGATACAGGAGAAATAAAGCAGGTCTAGAATAACAACCATTGTATTTCTGGATTTTTCTTTCAATCCCATGTTCATTTTAGTTGTTAGACTAAACGCTTTAGGATGAAATACAATGACTAGAATAGCAACAACTGTTTGCTTGTGGTCTTAATTGACACCAATGTTGTACTGAGGATTGCTCTATACTCTTTTCTGATTGCCTAGACGTATGCCGAAAATTGCTACAAATGTTTTGGTTCAAAAAGCAATCTATGTTGGCAATCCGGAAATGTGAAAGTTGGTCTTGCATCAATTGCTTGTTGTTGTATAGCAGGCTAAAGAAATCAAATAATAAGCAGCACCCAAGTCAGAATAAATCCTTTTTGTTGTTTTTTGTGATTGTCTGCTTAATAGTTTACAATCGGATGGATGGCTACTGAAGCCCGTCACACGGAAAATTACGTTTATGCTTTTGCCAAATTCTATGTTAACTGAAGCTACAGGTGACACTGCATTTTCCATCACAGCTGGTTGCTGCATAGTGCAGACCAGTGAAGGCAGATTAATTCCAAGGACCACTGGTCAAGGGCGGGGGGGTAGAACGGGCCCTCCCTGACAGAGGTTGTCTAGTCCACAGTGAAGACTAACGCTCTTCAGAGTGACACCCTGTCAGGTTAATGTTTACAGGGACGCTCTGAGGTGAGAGAGCACTGACCCCAGCATGATGCCAGGCTTTAATGACAGCGCTCCCTGTGTGGAGGAGGGCTAGCTTCAAGGTCACAGGGTTAATCTGGCCAGGTCAGCCACACGTTGTTTAGGAGGCACTTTCTTTCATGGCTATTTCTCAAACTCTGTGCATCCTCTATGCAGGTCTCCATCTCAAACTCCATTGGGTGAGGGAACAAGAGGTTCCTCACTCCCCTCTAAGGCGAGACGAGGAGGACAAAGGAGTATGCCATTGGGTAAAGACCCATCTCTCTTATCCTTCTCTCTCTTAGAGGGGTGTCTGTCCCTCAGTCTCCCCCCTCAGTCCCTCTTTCTTTCTCCATCCCTTTCCAGTCAGCGGAGCCTCTCTCCCCTGATAAGGACCCCTACTCAATAGCACAGTGACCTCTGACACAGAAGGAGGAGAACGGCCTTTCAATTAACTCCACCACCTCAGCAGCTGAATGCAAGTCAATTTCATGGTATGGTTGGGTGTGTTTTTGTAGAATGCAGCGGGGTTAATGGTCAGTGCAGAATCATGAAGTAGTTTTGTTTCTGTTTATTTTATGTTTAAGTCAAGCATGTGATCTCAGTTACAAATGTCTTAACTCATTACCTAACTATTGAAAACAATACTGCATTCAAATACAAACGGGCATGCCTTAGAATGTTAATACAACTAGAATGTTAATAAAAACACTTACATACATAGTATCTGTCCTTTTTTTAAGACAAGATGTATGTCAAACCCTGTGTCCAAAAAAGTTGGAATGCTGTGTAAAATGTAAAGAAAAACAAGTATGTGGAAATCATTTTAACCCTGTATTCAATAAAAAAAAAAACATATCAAATGTGGAATCTGGGGAATATTACGATTTCTAAAATATTTGCCCACTTTGAATTTGATACCAGCAACTGGTTTTAAAAAGGCTGTGACAGAATATATCCAGACCCAATTCTGTCGTGAAAATCATCGCACCGGCTCGGAAAACACTCCAGAAACACTAAACGTAAGGCCTTGCTTGTATCAGCAAGACACCGCCAAACCACATTCTGCTTGGCTCGGTAGTAAAAGGGTCTGGGTGCTAAACTGTCCTTCCTGCAGTCCAGACCTGTCACCCGTTGAAAATATTTGGTGCATTATGAAACAAATAATATGACAAAGGAGACCCTGAACTGTTAAGCAGCTGCAATCCTATATCAAGCAAGAACGAGAAAACCTGCCTCTATTCCCAAATGCTTACAGAGTGTTGTCTAATGAAGAGGTGCCACACAGTAACACACATGACCCGGGTCCAACTGTTTTAAATGTGTTGTTGGCATCAAATTCAAAATGGCCGTGTACTTTTCCAAAAACAGTAACTTTTCTCAGTTTCTACATGTAATATCTTGTCTATTTGCAATGAAATATCGGGATTAAATGACTTGAACATCATTGCATTCTCTTTTTATTAGCATTTTACACAGTGTAACTTTTTGGGAAACGGGGTTCTAATATATTTTAACTAAAGATTTTAGTCCCATTTAAAGAATGTTACCCTTAATACACCTCACTGAGAGTGCTCTCCTCTCTGTCCCTGGGGCCCCTTGCACCTCCCTAGATGGCAGTCTGTCCTCAATCCTCATCCTCTGTCTGCTTCCTTCAACACTGTTAATGATGCAATCCTTCTCTGCACCCGTTCACGGTGTGACATCTCAGGCTCTGCATCCTCTTGGTTTGCACGGTACCTGACAAGCTGCTCCAACCAAGTGACAGGGAGAGGATCTGTGTCTACAATGCAGCCCTCCTGTGCTCTTTGTTAGCCTACCTACTCACTCTTAACATCCACAAGATAGTGCTTGTGTTCCTCGTCGGGGGTAAGCTTGACAGACCCAATGCTTTTTCATCTTGGTTGACAACCCAGAGGTGCGACATTACAAGAAGTCTGGAGGGGGGAAATGCTTTGAAGACTCGGCTTACCAAGTCAGGGTTTCACAAGTTAGATTGCTGAAACAATCATCAATGCAACAGCTTGAGAGTGAAACGTTGAATAAAAGAAGTGCCTTTGAGTTGATGGCCTGCCCTTGCGTGGTTTGGTGCTAATTGACTTGGCCTCAGTTGGCCATAACAACATTCATCACCAGCAAATGTGTTCTGGGATGTCTGTTAGAGTTGCACTGTCCAACAGACATCTGTCTGCATGTCTTCATATTATACCCTCTTTGATTGACCACAGAGAGAGTAGTATTGATGAACCAGGTAAAGCAGGCTCTGACCCACCATATTATCCAGTAAAAGCAAGCAGGAAGAGCATCCCACACCACTTTAACTCTTTGTTATCGACAATAAATGTCTTATTTTCCATGTATGTATGTATGTCTAAACTCATACTCAGTGATACTGCGGAAAGGAACTATTCTTATGAACATCAGCCATGTTCACATTTGAAAGCAGAATCGTACCCAGTACTCCAGTACCCAGTAAAAATGTGTCATTTTTCTTTGGAGCCGACTGGAAACCCGGATGATTCTCATGGGGCAGTCCAGTTCCAAAGCAATTTAATATACTCAGTGGTAAACGCACGTGTCCGCAACAGATAAAAGTCCCTTACTCTCTTTGGTTTAAGTACTTATTAGTGTCCCACAGGAAATACTGAAAATACTTTGGTTCCAATCGTGTAGCATTTATCTTTGACACTACCTTTAAATTGGCAAATGGCATCAATCGTAAAGCACTAATGTGTAGGGGTATACCGTCATCTAGTGGGCCAAGATGATGCTGCATTTTGATGATTATTTCTGATCTGCCACAGTGTTACGTCAGGCTGTTTTTGTCCCTTGTAATGTTCCGTCCATAACCACACGTAACAGCTCAAGTGCAAATCTAAAGGTGAAGCAGATTGCTAGGTCAGATATAAACATTGACAATAGCTATCTAGCTTCTTGTCGTATTGTATTGATTAATGCTCGCAAGAAGGGGATTTTCTTCAAAGCATACATTTAAGGTAGATATATCTTACTGTTATCAGAACTTATAAACTAAGATGAATAGGCTAACCAAGCTAGCTCTTAACATTAGCTAGCTAGGTAATGTAGCAGCGTTAGCTAGCTTGGTAATGTTCTGTTGTTTGTATTAGTTCTGGACTGGTTTGTCGTCACTTGTCATGGCACAAATTAAGCGACGAGGTGTTGTACAAGGTATTCCCGAATGTTATTGTCACATGATCTGCAACTGCTTTTTGTTTTTAAGTATTTAGATTCTACTTCATTTTAGATGTTTTTTTTATTTGCAAGCAAGAGAGAACAACCCGTGTGGACCCCATTAGCAAATGGGCATCGACCATCTAAAATGATCAATTCGGTAATAATCGGGGAAGGGGTTTTAAAGTTAGTTTGATTTTATGCGGCAAACTGTACGTAGCCAGGATTAACCATCTCTGATGTAGATCTATGGCTCCAGTACCAATCCATTACCACGATGGTAATATGTCTGTGTTTGATATAGCAATATACCAACATAATTCTTATTATGAATACATGTTTTATTTAATATCATCTTTTGACTGATAAAACATTTGCCTGGTAGATTTTTGTTATTAATCAACCAGCAACTGTGGGAGGTTGACCAAATGGCCAAACTTGCACATACATAAATAAAGGTTAGTATAAGAACTCTTTCCTCCTTTACTAAGCAATACATACTTTGTCACAAAGGCATGGGGCCACACACTTTTTATTAAATCACTTTTCTACAATAATTGTTTAAATTTGTTTTAAACAATTTAATTTCTGTAGCAATGTAATTGGCTATGTTGCTGGACTGGACATACCTTGTCTGATGGAATCAGTGCCCCCCTTAAGCCAAAATCGCCGTGCCTCTATAATCACAAAAAGAACTCTGAAGGATTATTTGACTAATGTTTTAATGTGGCGCAACCTACCCTTGTTTTGAAAGACTAAATATAGGCAAACTATTTAAGTTGCAAAACGTTTCTACTACAGATGCCAACCTAACAAAAGGTTTTAACAACATACATTATATTTCTTATATTTTGCAGTTCCCTCTGTTTTATAATGTTTTTTTTCTTTTGTAAAAAAATACAACTAAAATTCTGAAGTTTACCAGATGGAGTACACCACTAAATTAGTCTAATAGAGACTCGATTTGATGAGATGTTTTGTTTTGCAGCATTTCAGGTGGATCACAGAGAGAAGTGGCCCAACAGGATGGCCAGTGTACGTCGTTTGTACCAAGGCATTCTTTTAACATCATTATCATATTCCACACACATTTCTTTCCTTACGTCACCACCTGTCTGTCCTCTGGCTTATATTGGTTCCCTGTTCCCCAGGTGCTCTGTAACAGAGCCAGGCTGGTGACTTACCTGCCCGGGCTTCATGTACTGGTCCGCCGGATTGCTGGGTCCAACCGGAGAACATTCTCTAACGCCGGCTCTTCTGGCTCCGATGAGTCTCGCGTAGCCACCACCCCCCCTGACCTTGGTACACTCGCGCCTCTACTCACTGTTGTGTTACCGCACTGGCCTTAGGATGAACATCAGGACAACTGTCCTAGAATTAGAAGGAAAGGGAATCAGCTAAATTATTGGATTGACAAGTGAAAAAGTTCCCAAGTTTTTATGAAGTGTTCTGTCTCACTGATTTTCTTCCACCAGGACCCAGGACCGTGTGGCCAGATGAGAGCATGGGCCCGTTCGGGCCTCAGGACCAGCGCTTTCAGCTGCCAGGTACCTGTGGCTTTGACTGCCACCTTGAGGGAACGGCTGAACAGAAAATAAAAGTCTCGGTCCACAGAACAGTGCCGGACCTCCTGTCTGCCCCTTCCAGCAGCGAGAGGCATGAGTTCATCCTGGCCCAATTTGTTGGAGAGTTTCAAGTACGTTTTTTTTTTTTCTTTTTCTGGTGTGTTTGAATATAGGCTGTGGTGTCTTTCAATTAAAATTATCATTTGGGTTTAAATACGATATTTGCCTTGTGCATGTAAAACATTTTGAAATAATTATTTATTGTTTCGGCATTTTCTGGGATGTTTTGGCAATGTTTCCTGAATGTTTGTCTTAGGGGAAAGAGGCCTCTCCCCCAGAACACAATGTGAACAGAGCAGAACAGTACTTTGATGGGTCCACTGTGGAGTGTGCCATACAGTCCTGCCCTGAGCTTCTGAAGAAAGGTACATCATTTTAGAAAGTAGAACGTAAACGCACCAAGATGTTTTGTATTGTTACACAATTCAAATGGTAGCAGGTTCCGGTGGAGAAATATATTTGACAGATAAAATAATAATTGTATCCAAATTGGAATATGCATGTTTTTCTTTAGGTGCTACATACCTTTACTGCTTTTTGTAGTATGATAGTATAATAGTATTGTCAAATTTGTCCAAATATTCCTTTTTAATTTGGCACATATCTCTTACATTGAAGAAAGACATTCATTGTGCCATACAGTTAAACTTTTAAAACTCAAAAAGTATAGTTTTGCCAGCTTTTGTAAGCTGGATGACTGAAAGTGAAACTTACAGGGCAAAGATGGTATGTATCGTTGTCGCTGTAATTATGCTAAATTCAACAATATTGGAGTACATTACGAATGAATGCATTGACGCTTAATGTGCTAATAAATAAGCAATAAAGAAAATGTTAAACACGTAAAAAAACGATTGCAAGTCGAAGCCTGTGGCAACAACCTCTGAGGCGGGTCCAATTAGTGAATGTTTATATCCAACTTTTGTGCAGTGTCAGTGATTACATGTTAATCTCCTAATTCAGGCCCCAGGTGGACGTAACAACTTTCATTCTCACAGTCATAGTTGGTCCCGTATGTTCTCAAAAGAAGTGAGGAAATATGTTTGCTGGCACAACCTTGAAGCTGACTGTCAAACTTATGTAAGCTCAGTTGTTCTGGATCAAAGGTCTGCTGCATAATAATCAATTTGGTAACATTTTATTTGGATTGTCAATCTGCTTCACAGACTATTTAGACGCTATCGATAACTTTTAAATGAAATATTTACTAACACTGCTCTTATCAATGGGTGCGTGAGTCAGTGCCTGCTGTGCGTGTAGAGAGTTGGTTGGTTGCAGCGCCTAGAAATCTGGATATTGCACATGTCAGTATTGCAGAATTGTTCTCACAACCTTTCTACTGTGTAGGAGTTGTGCTTGTTACCTACAGTGCATCTCTGATCATTGGTTTTCAAATGTATACATCTTCTTTCATTTCGGTAGACTTTATTAGTAGTATATTATTATTTAAGTGATTATCTGAAAGTAGCTGCCAGATTAATAAGGAAATGGATATGTAAGATAAACCAACTGCCTTTTTATGATTTTCTTTGACTAGCACCTATTTATTCTATAATATATTTTTACTCAGTAAAGTTCTCACAATGCAAGTGAACATTTTTAATATTCATAAAAAGAATGTTTTAGTATTTCTCAAGAATTCAAAGAAAATCTTTCTTAAACTCAACACATCTGCAGAAGGTGGCACAGCTTCATCTCTAATGTTTGCATATCAGCACCTACAGATTAAACATTATGAATAAACAAACCCTAAAACAACACGGGTGCCTGAATGAGCGCAACCTTTTCCTCATGTACATTTTCCCTGTGTGTTCACAGATTTCAAGTCAATGTTTCCGGAGGCCCCTAGCAACGGCATGACTGTTGTCACAGTGACCCAGAAGACGCAGAACGACATGACAACGTGGTGTGAGGAGGTGGACAAAGAGAGAGAATTGATGCTGGACAAGGTGAGTTTTGGTCAGAACACTGTGGCTAGTTGTACCCATAGTACACCATCCACCATACTTTTGAAGATGCCGCAGACACTTTTGCTGCCTCATGTAGCAAACCTCATGGGGTTATTTTCTTGTGTATGGCAGGATTTTGAGACATCCCTGATGTCGTCGCTACATAGCCATCTTGGCCTTTATGTCATCACGGCCATTTCATTAACCCTTAAACTGAACCACCTGATTCACATTTGCCTGATTCCTAGCACGTTAGTAGGATGTGTGAGACAGGGAGAGATTTTATCATAAAGTCACCGACAAGCAAATATCAATTTGTTAGCAGTAGCCTACTCTGTGTGACTGTGATGTACAATTCCATGTATTACAATGATAAGAGGAGAATATGGGACTATTTATCGTGTAGCAAACAAACAGACTGTGTTTAATGGGGCAACAGGTGTTGCCGTGTTTTCATGAAGAAAATGTTAATCGGGACAAAAATACCAACATTTTCTGTTTGTGTTTGTTGTTTCGGGCAAACATCATGTGGCTGGTAAAACAATAAAATAAACAAATTGATGAATTCAAATTTTACTGTGCATCTGTAGATAGTATACAAATCAACTATTCTTGCATCATTCTTTTTGCTTTGTAGTTTGTTGCTGGTGCCAAGGAGATCTGCTACGCCCTGAGGACAGAAGGCTTCTGGGCTGACTTCATTGACCCATCCTCTGGCCTGGCGGTAAGACGTGACTCGCATGGCTGCTCAAAGATTCATGATTGATAGTGTCAAATATAATTTGTGAGACCCAAAAATGTGGTTAAATTAAAATCTTTCAAATAACAGGCAGTGCTACAATATTTCCTCACGTTTTGTCTTTCAGTTCTTTGGGTCATACACCAACAACACGCTTTTCGAGACCGACGAAAGGTACTGTAACCTGGGCTTCAGCATCGAGGACCTGGGCTGCTGCAAAGTCATCCGGCACAACTTGTGGGGAGCGCACGTTTTTGTGGGGACTGTTTTGACCAACGCACCACCCCATAGCCTTATCATGACAAAGCTGCAAGGGAACTAAACCTGAAGGACGAGAGGATGTCTGGCATATGATCGCTAAACCAAGCCCCGTTTCTCTTTACATAGGCATAAACTACTGTTTGGATAGCTATTTTTGTGTAGGTCACATTTGTATATAACTGCCTTAAGAAAATCTACAATGGTGCCCTTATATGGTGACATTCCCTCAGTACATGGCGGTATATTTATTTTTTTAACACCTCTGTCTGAGCCCGTTATTTTACTTTACTGTGTTATGGTGGAAGGTCTTTTTAATACAGTCGCATTTGCAAAAGACATTTGATATGAGACTGAAATAAAACTTCACATGGATGGTTTATGTTGTGGGACCTCATTCTGCTTTTGATTTGGGTCGTCCCATTTTTATTAGAAGATTTTTATTTTTAAGTTTTATTTTCTGATGTCGCCATGAATCTCATGAGTGATTATTTATTTTTTGCCTTGAGAAGGCTAAAATATATGCACTCACTGTGATGTTGCTTTGGTAAGCCTTTTGAGTACAATGATGTTTGCAATACTGTATTATAATGTGTGGGCCTAATGACCTAGTTTTTGGACTATTGGTCCAGTAAGTGAAAAGACGCTGTTTTGCCTACCTGACCTGACAATATTTGTCCCTTAACCAAGGACATTATCCCAGACAGTTAACCTTAACCCATGATCAAGGACATTATCCCTGGCAGTTAACCTTAACCCTTGATCAAGGACATTATCCCAGGCAGTTAACCCTAACCCTTTACCAGAGACGTTATCTCAGACAGTTAACCCTTTACCAGAGACGTTATCCCAGACAGTTAACCCTTTACCAGAGACATTATCCCAGACAGTTAACCCTTTACCAGAGACATTATCCCAGACAGTTAACCCTTTACCAGAGACATTATCCCAGACAGTTAACACTAATCCTTGACCAAGGCTGTTGACCCAGACAGTTAGCCTTAATTGCACTGCCTGAATAAGTCTGCTTGAATAAGAGTCTGCTAAATGACAAAATTGTAAATGCAAAAAAGGTGTAATATGCAAGACAACGTACAGTGTGGGTAGACTGCTAGTTGTATCAGTTGGATTGCCTAATGGTAGATGTCCATGTCAGGTCCTCTCCATTTGCTTCCCAAGGAGTATTTTAACCCTCCTACTGCCAGCAGCTCCTTTGTGCAAGGAGGAACAGGAGGAGCACTGCCAGAGCCCTACAAAATGACCTCCAGCGGGCTACTGGTGTCTGGCCAAAATGTCAGAAACAAACTCCATGAGGGTCGTCCTCTTATGGGACCTGTGCTCACAGCCAAGCATAATTAGCATTCGCCAGAGAACACCAGAGTTGGCAGGTCTGCTTTTGTCGCCCTGTTTTCTTTACTGATGAGAGCAGGATCACACAGAGCATGTGACAGACGTGAAAGAGTCTTGAGGAGCCCTGGTGAACGTTATCCTGCCTGCAACATCATCCAGCATGACCAGTTCAGCAGTGGGACCGTGATGGTCCGGGGAGGCATTTCCTTGGAAGGTTGCACAGACCTCCACGCTAGCCAACGATGTTCTCTTAATTTTTTTGCAGTGCATTTACAAATGATTCCATTACCTCTGTAGAGCAGTGTATATATAAATGTGCTTGACCATCATCAAAAAACCAATTAAAACCAGTGTATATATGTATTTGTGTGTACATACACACCCAAGTCAGACCCTTTGCTATGACTTTTGAAATTCAGCTCAGAGGAGTCCTGGTTCCACTGACGTTTGTACAACTTGATTGGAGTTCGTCTGCGGTGAATTGAATTGACTGGACATGATTCGGAGAGGCACACACCTGTCTACTGGTGGTCCTAGAGTTGACAGTACAAAAACAAAGCCATTAGTTTAAAGAAATGATCTGTAGTTTCAAAGCACAGATCTGGAGAGTGGTTCAGGGAAATGTGTGTAGCATTGAAGCTCCAACAAGACAACCCTAAGCACACAGCCAAGGCAACGCAGGAGTGGCTTGGGAACAAGTCTGAGGATCTCCTGGAGTGGTCCTGCCAGCTCAGACCATAATCCCATTGAGAGACCTAGAGAGGGATGTGGGCCAGTGTTCCCCAGCCTGACTGAGCAAGAGAGGATCTGCTGATAATAATGGAGAACCCACCCAAAGACAGGTGGCTCTTTTTAGTATTGCGTTTAGGCCTAAAGTGAATGTGCATTTCTACTTTTCAGCTAGAGACTGGTCTCAATTCAAAGTTGGTTAATATTGCAGAGCAGTTTTGTTTGAAATGAACCCATTACAGAATCTTTAACATGTCTAATAACTGAAATATTTACTTCATCAGAACTGGTAGAAATAATGGTAATGAGCTATAATAAGGTGACCTTAACTCAGTAACTTGGCAACATATTTAGTGCAGACTGTACTTCCTGGGTATGGTAAATGTGTCATGTAGGATAAAGTATTCATTATAGTGTACCATCACATTATAGTACTTCCTGGGTATAGTAAATGTGTCATGTAGGATAAAGTATTCATTATAGTGTACCATCACATAATAGTACTTCCTGGGTATAGTGACAAATTATAATGCATTTGTGAGGTCAAGTGATACAGCGACCTGAACTTTGCATACCTCATGGGTTAATGCAGGGTTGGGTGGTCAATTTGAATGGATGGCCATATCAACTATAAAAGAGCTTCTAGATCTTTTTTCTCAACTGGCGTAGCATAAGCTGCTTTGCTAGATGAACAATGGGTCAGTTCTATAACTGTCTGTATGCAAGTGCCCTCCCCTTGGTTAGCTTGCAGGCTAGATTATTTTATACTAACTTAAACGGTAACTGGGCTCCTGAGATTAAGTTGGTTGCCTTTTGAAATCTGCAAAAGGATTGTTTTTATTAGAATCTTAATGTCTTCCAGATGCATTAGATAGGTGTGTTGACATTAGTGTTGTGTTGTCTAATGGAGCACATGGTCTGTTTGTTTACAGTTGAGCCGTATAGTAAGTTAAAGTGCATGTTAATTCAAACAGGCTAAATAGCCTCAGAAAATAAATCAGTAAATCTTACAATCGCTGACTAGATTACTTGACAGTCTTTGCTGCTTTCATGTAAACCAAATCAAATAGTTTTCCAGCCATAAAGATGACTGCAATACTCAGTGCTTAACCATAACACGAAACATTTAGTGAAGTTCAGGGAACAGTCACCATGTCTACTGAACACTTAACAACAACATGTAGTGTCTGTGTGACCGAGCCAGGGTGGATGTGATTGCTTGGACGATATGGGGATTTACGAATCAGGATACCCAGGTCTGACATCATAACAGGGGGCTCCTGGGGAATCATACAAGGGTGTACGTGACCATCACGAGTAGAGAGAGCAGATAACCGCCTGGAAGGGTTGGGTCTGTCTGGGATCTGCTTGCGTGTCTGAGGGATCATTTCAAGCCTGTTATGCATGTTTGGTATCCAGGGGTCATGCCCCAGTGACTGCTGATTGACATGGATCTCAATTGGCTCTAATTGGCCCTGAATGAACAATATGCTGTTCCTCATTCGATTTGCACGGTCACTCTAGTACAGACAATTGTTCAAAGTTATGTTGTAGGGAGTCCCTTTAGCAGTTGATTATCCTGAACAGTATAATCAGAATGACTGAGGACATTTGTTGGTATGTACTATGACTAGTCTTTATTTACTCAGTGATTTGTGCAAAATCTAGTATTTGAATGTTCTGAAGTGAGGTTTGATAGGGGGCCCTTGCATAAAGGCAGCAAATGGCAGTTACCTCACCTCTTAACAGCAGATAGAAACTTTTAGGAGAAACTAAGTTAAATGCCTTTTCTGTAATTTGACATATTTGTGATGTAAAAGATGAGGGCAAATGTATCTGCAACTGTACAATAGAAACATCTACAAAGAATAGAATGGCATAGCAATGGCACCTATGCTGAGATATTTACAGTACATTTACACCTATGCTGAGGTATTTCCAGGACTTTTACACCTATGCTGAGATATTTACAGTACATTTACACCTTTGCTGAGGTATTTCCAGGACTTTTACACCTATGCTGAGATATTTACAGAACATGTTCACCTATGCTGATGAATTCACAGTACATTTACACTTATGCTAAAATATTGGCAGAACATGTACACCCATACTGAGATATTTACAGTACATTTACACATATGCTGAGAGCTTTACAGTACATGTACACCTATGCTAAAATGCACCTATACTGAGATATTGACAGGACATTTACACCTATGCTGAGATATTTACAGTACATTTACACCTATGCTAAAATGCACGTATGCTGGGTTATTTACGGGACTGTTGTTCGCAAATATTCACCCCCCCTTGAACTTTTTACATTTTAATGTTACATTATGAAATCAAAATTAATTTAATCAGCAATTGTTGCCAGTGATCTACACAAAAACAATCTCTTATATCAGAAATGTCATTGTTCTCCTAAGTTTTTTATATTTCATAATTTAACAGAAAAATATCTCCATCCAAGGTAGGAAAATCCCATTGAGAGCCACTGTAGAGGGAAAAGCATGCACCAGCTTCAAGGAATGTCCGAACCTGCTACAGTAGATGATTCTGGAGACTTCCTATAGCCGTGCATTACATTAGCATGAACTGTGGCGGTGCCGTGGTAGCATACACATGCAATCCATTTTATGTAATACAAGCCCCCATCAGTGGCCCGCTCTCTTCACAGATGAGAGCAGGGTCACACTGTTCACATGACCGACGTGAAAGACTCTGCAGACGCCACGCTGAACCGTATGCTGCCTGCAACATCATCCAGCATGATCGGTTTGGCGGTGGGTCCGTGATGATCAGGAAAAACATACCCTTGGAGGGACGCACAGACCTTCAATTGCTAACCAACAGTATCCTGATGGCCATTAGGTACCAGGATGAAAACCTCAGACCCATCGTCACTCCTTACGCTGGTGCAGTGGGCCCTGGGTTCCTTCTGGTGCAAGAGAATGCCCTGCCTCCTGTGGCCCAAGTGTGTAGTTCCTGGATGGCCGAAGGCATTGATGCCATTGACTGGCCCTCACGTTCCCTAGATCTGAATCCAATTGAAATTCTAATTTGGAACAGCTTCTGATTGCAATTGTTTACTTTGATTTTCGGTGTGCGTGTGAATCCGTGCCTCAATCGGTCGTTACGTCATTTTGTTCTGTATGAATTTATTGTATTTCGTTCATCAAGAGCCGACGTGTGATTTGTGTTCCTGTAATGTTTTTGAGCTGTGTGTATTTGGCAGCACCAAGTGAATGACAAGTAGCTACTTAAACAGAAATGAAACAGAATGCATAAGACATTCTGACACTTGGAATCAGGCACGTCATGAGCCCAAAACACAGGTCCTTTTCTTGCAAAGACATAAGCAGACAACTATGGTCTTCCTCTGTCTGCTCAGCCTAATGGGAACTATGGAATCTATATGCATTGCAAGGGGAGCAGTTTCACACTTGTGGATTAAAATATTATAGTTATTTGTTCAACATCTGTCAAGCATCAATCATGATGTTGGCCGAATAAAACCTTCAATAATGTTTTAACATACGACACTGTAAACCAATTGTCTCTGTAACAGGTGTTATATTATGTGTTGAAAGTCATGTCAGTGTAAGGACTCTGGACCCCACACAGCTGTGAAAAGGATTACAGGAAAACAAGATGATCACTGAAGACATTTTGGAGCTGAATTTGCACATCTAATCCCAGAGTATGGAAATAAATAGTTCATCTAGTGGTGTTGTCTGACATCTGGCTTTTTGTGTCAGAACTCTCAACCATCAGACAGCACCAGACTTAAGAGGAACTAGGTAGTCGAGCAGTTTAAACCAAATGGTTGCTAGATCAAAACCCTGAGCTACCAAATTGTAAAATCAGTCCCTGAGCAACTTAGATAGCTTTGTTTTTCCAAGTGTTTGCGGTAAATAAAACACAGTTTCAAGAGTTGCCCTCACATTCCCACCCCAAATTTGTGGGATTATATTTTGGATGAAGGCTCTGCTTCATCACAGATTCTCCCAGCACACTCTGTCAATGTGGAACTAAAGTGTGTTTTCTCCAAGGCAAGTCAGGTGCAATTCTGGTTCTTATCCTGGCCCCAGTCAGACCCACTAATATTGTAGAACCCACTCACTCATGGCCCCAGTCAGACCCACTAATATTGTAGAACCCACTCATGGCCCCAGTCAGACCCACTCATGTTGTAGAACCCACTCATGGCCCCAGTCAGACCCACTCATATTGTAGAACCCACTCCTGGCCCCAGTCAGACCCACTAATATTGTAGAACCCACTCACTCATGGCCCCAGTCA